>VZSV01000028.1:6789184-6843764 GCA_013398735.1 Nothocercus julius | reverse complement strand
ATAATGCATTTTCTTATAGACAATTTTTCATTGGTTTGTTATTTATCATGCAGAGCCAATGGAAACAATGTCAGCATACAAGGGGCTGCTTCCCATCTACAGAAATGTTCTGCAGTTGTTTATCTTAATGTTAAGTAATCAAGATCTGGAGAAATAAACCAAGACGGCCTTAAAACAACAGAAGTATGAGCCCATACTTCTTCGGGCAAATATTGTGATTCATGATTCATTCTGACCCTCTTTCAAATATTAAAAATCATTCTAATATCAGAATGAAAGAAATTCCTTTTCCAAAGCAATATAGCTTCTCTAAGCCTGTCAGTCAGTTCCAATAAAGAGAAAGTCACAGGTATTTCACACAGGAGCAAATCAATGATTGCTACTCTTTATTTTATTTTTCAGAATAATGTGCAACAGGGCCCTGCAACAGTTATTTCTGGACTGATCTTTTCACCTTCTCATAGAAAATAGCTTATATATATGTTGAGGAATATAATCCCTGATATAACTTTAATATAACTGTAGATGTTCATTTATTTTTAATACTACTAAGTACTTAGTGGCATTGCCTGGTAGTTAAATCCTCAATACATCAGTATTTTCAAGAAATAAGAATTATATATCTCCTAATGTGCTTCAATATCTTTTATTTAGAAGGCCCTTTTCCCTAATTAATGTATTAGCAGCTGTCCAGTCAGAGAGCCTCTAAATATTTTTTGTCAGATAATGACAATAACACGTCCGACTTGGTACTCGTGGAATGCAGTTCCTTACATTAGAAGCACTAACATGTCTGCAGTTCAAGCTTTACTGTTTGGGAATGGAGCTTTTTAGGGCTGCAGATGCATAAGTGCAGTGTGGAAGATGCAGTGAAATATGATCGCTTGCACTTTCAGAAGGTATGTTTGACTCTGGCGTAAAACTTTGAAGGACAGTTCTTTGCTTCTGGAAGGAATGTGAGTTCTTCTCACGCTCTGTTTTATCGCATCTTTAGTGCTGTAAAGCAATATATCTTTGCCACTGTTTAAGCAAATTACACTAGTGTGATGTGAGTAGCTTTATTAGTAAACGGGCAAGGCTTTGAAAACACCAAGGAGAAAATTCCTTCAGGGAGCTTTAAAGCAATTCCTGTTGCCTGGAAACTGCTTTTTTTGTTGTTGTTGTTGTTTGTTTGTTTATCTTCAGAGTGACTAAACCATTTTAGGTCCGGCTTCAAAGAAGAAGAGTAAGGAGAGAGCACAAGAAAATGCGCTTTAAATGTTAAAATGTTGTGCCCTGCTTTGAGCCACAAGGGGTTAATGAGACAGAGTGAGATTCAGCTGGAGACCCCAAACAGAGGTTCTAAGGAGCTGAACCAAGCTCCAGAGCTATGTCTGGCCCTCATGTAAAGGAGGATGTCAGGTGTTCGCGTAAGCGTGGCTCTCGTCTCCCGCTCCAGCAGCCCACCTCGCCTCATGGACCTCCTGATCTCCCCAGGCGGTCCCTAGAGTGGGCCACGTGCTCCTTCTGTGGCTTTTCATCTTCATTTCGAGGCTTGTGGAATCTTTATTTTCTTTATTTTCAGTGTGTTTCTTTTACTTTGTATGTGTGGGCCAAGAAAGGGTCTGGGTTAATCACAGGCCTCATCTGGAAGTGCAAGGAGGTGCAGGAGCAGGGCTCAGTGCAGCACCCCAAACCATGCAGGGGCTGGCCAGGTGAGGTTTGAGGATTGCATCTGAGGAGGTGGGTCTTGCTTGGTCCTCAGCCTGGATGTTGCAGCAGTTCTGAAAGAGGAAAGGTGGAAAACATATGTGTTGGGGGTGGCACTGGGGGGCCCTGAACTGCAGCAGGTCCCACGTGCGCCCCCACCTTGTCTCCTCTTGCTCTCTCCTTGCCCTTAGCTTCCATGGGCCATGGTCTGCTTTTGGTGTAGGGCACATCCTTGCCCTCTCTAGTGCTCTGGTTTTCAGGCCATTGCCTTCTTCTCATGTGACATTTTGTGTTTTTCTGAATGTGGTTGAGCTAGGCCTCCCACTGCAAGCAATGACGCAGCTTTGCTAGACATGGGACCTGAGCATGGTTTGCTGCCCAAATCAGGAGTAACTGAGAATGCAAGGGGCATGTTAGTTCTTATTTTGAGTATGGTTCTAGTGGATGTCCTTGTTCAAGGAGGAAAAGCCCAAGGGAAAGTAAACTTTTTTAAAAAAAAAACTTTTAGTGCCCAATTGTACATGGGAAAAGATTTGGATTTGCTAGCTGGAACAATGGACTTTTTCTTTCCTAAAAGCTATTTCTTTTCCACACTGCCATGTGCTTTGTAAAGAAGTGACTGCTCTCGATGTTCCCTCCTAGCAAGAGCTGCTGCGTTCGGGCAGATATTGGATCCTTCTGCAATCACAAGACCTGAACAGAAAAGCAAAAAAGCCCTTTTTTTACTTTACTTCCTCCCTTCCCCCTGCCCTTTCTGTCAAGGCAACTCACTTACTTCACGGTCGTTGTACTTAAGTTTGATTAATGAGCACACATGATGTTACAACACCAGCTGGAGACTCAGCACCACAAGTGACACGAGTTAGAAGATTAGGCTGTTGACCAGGCCACAGCTGTTGTAAATATACAGCCAAGACACAGTAAAGAGAGTCTGACTGTTTCAGAAAGCTGACATTGTCTGGGAACAGAGTGCTAGGAGAGCATGTGGTGGTGGAGGTCTCCGGGGCCTGGAGCAGCCTTTCCCTGATACCATGTGGGACACTGACTTCTGCCAGACTGACTTTCCCTGTGAGTGGAGTATTAGTTTGGGTGGTGTTGAAATGCCTGTCTCTTCCCAGTGAGATATTGTTGGACTTTATACATGCTCATAGCATGTTTATTGCTTATTGTCCTTCCCTCTTTGAAACAACTTCCTGAGCTCTGTATATGGTATTGCAACAAATATTAAGCGCTATATTTGTTTGTTTTTTGTTTTCTCTTTTCCTGAATAACTTGTTTGCTTATCCCTAATAACTTGCTGACATTTTGCACAGTTTGAAGGACTGGCTAGATAAAAACAGGCTTTAAGTAGCCGTGGACTGCAAACTTAAATGTATCTTTATCTTAAACCCTAGTGAATTCATCTAAAAGGTGGACAGCCTTATTTTATCTTATCCAGAAAAACTGAATCAATTTTTACTATCTCATAGCAAGTATGTTCTTATTTTAGATAAAGAAACCAATGAACTGCGTAATTGTATTTTGGTTCCCGTCACTGCAGTTGAGCTGGTCAAGACCTGCTGATAACAGAATGTTAAATAGGATTTAAGCAGATTCATGTTTTAAGTGAAAAGGGAATACTCAAAATAATACATGCTACTTCAGTATTTTGCTTCTGCAGGTCTGGTTATTTGTCAATTTAAAGTGTTTGTGTCAAACTTGTGCAAATACTCAAGGCTTTGGAGGTCTGGCAGGAGACATTGAGGGGAAATTCTGGTCTGCTTAGATAAGTCTTTATATTCTTTTTGTAGTATTTGACCATCAAAACATAAAGGATCTCAAAGGGGCCAATCTCCATAATTAGACGTGAAAGGTGCTTTCAGAACTTAGATGGAGTTGGTGTTTCTATGCTGTGGAAAATGGTAAAGCAAGATATTGTTCCAGACCAGCTCATATGTCTTATTCTTATAAGACAGTGACATTATGTCAATGGGCAAAAGAGGGTGTTGTCTTCCAGCAGTGCTGGAAACTAGTGGGTGATTCAGAGTTGTTTAGTTTTTGTTGCAGAATTTAATCAGGCCTCCTGAATGTGATTGTGTATCAGATGAGAGGAGGATTGCTTCTGTTATAACCTACGTATATTTTGAAAAAAACGGTGTTGAAAATGCCATGCTGGGGATAAGGCAATTGGTAAAAGGTTCTTCTGTTAGCACTGGGTATGTTTTATTTCTAAAGTCAATATGTTTCATAGCATGGAGATTTCATTTCTTTTAAAGCATTATTCTCATTAATTTCACCAAGGGCACCCCAGGAGAGAGTCTGGCTTCACTTCTGGCTATTGTAGTTATATTGATTGCTGTTGCAGCTTATGAAACAGGTTCTTCTGTAATGTGTGTTGCTATGAAGTGGTTTTTTTTTTTTTTTTTTTTCCTTGTATTTACTGAGATGAGATAGGCGATTTATCTGCTCAATATCTTGGTAGACTCATGGTTGTTGTTTGCAGGGTTTGATTCACTTTTAATTGGAATTAAGAGTTATCTCCTTGGTTTCCAAACCACAAAATTGTGTCCAAAGTTTAACAGCCTTTGTTATTGTTTATGTGTGGGAGATAACTGATTAGAGTATATCTTTTCATTTTAAGCTGTAAAAAGAACTTTGTTCTGTCTGACTTAGCAGGCTCTGATCTGCTCATGTCAAAATAAAATATTGCGTTAAGAAGCTAGACAACTGATTAGATTAACATCTTTTTCCTTCGTGCACTGGGCAGGAAGAATATTTACAATATAATTTGTAACTTACCATAATTCTAAAAACACCTATCTGAAAAAAAAGGAAGCAGCTGGTAAGGCACAGTCTTCAGGAACCTGGAATATTTATTGTTTGATGCCTCAGACAACTACTAATCTATTGTTTTTCCACAAGGCTTTGGTGTCACTACCCACTGGGGTAAGTAAACTGGGGAAATAACCAAGAAAACCAGAAAACTAGTTGTGAGCACACTCTCTCTCTGACCTCCCTCAAAAACACTTCCCAAATCATCAAACCTGTAGTTGAAAACAACTAAGACTCTGAGCATTATAGGACATCTTGGGAATGGATGGGACCTTCCTGCTCGTGTTGAGCTTGTACTGTGTGATATAAAGCCATCTTTTTTGTGCTTACTACTAAAAACTTCCATTGGTCTCTGTGATGCATGAGACAGTTAAGTCCTGCTGCTCATATCCTCCTTACCCAGCAAAACACAATTTTTGTAATGTAAAACATTAAGGAAGCTTAGGAGAAAGATGGGACATTAAACTCCAAGAGGAAAATAGGGCAGTTTGTGAGTGAGCATCAGGGACAAGTTTGATGAAAGACTCCCCAAATTAAAAAAGACAAAACAAAAGGAATGAAGACATGTTGATAGTTTTTTTTAAATGAATCTCTTGGTGTCTTTTCCTCTTGAAACTTGTTTCAGTTCAGATTCTCTTTACATATAAAAAGGGCTTTGAAAGGTCAAAACCAAACGGAAACTCTCTAAAATGTCAAAATACTTCCAGTTTCTGTGAGTTACATTGGAATTTTTAAATAGTGAAATAAATGTCTAATTTGTGCTGCTCTGTCCACCTCCATATTTTCACTTTCTTTGAATTCTTCTACTGATTCTGATCATTTTCCTCTTAATACAAAAAAAAAAGCTCACTTTTGATTCCTACCCTAACTCCCAATTTATTTTTAAAAAAACATATTTTTCATAAATATTAAGATCAATCTGAAGAGCAGTTTTGTTGGACAAAACTTTCCTAATAGTGTGTCTCAGATAGATGAAAATATGGAATTTTTGAAACAGTGGGTGATTTTTTTTGATTTTTTACAGTTTGCAGGATATTAATTGCAACTGATAATGAAGCAGACCAGTCTAATACAATTTCACTATATTTACCATCAACCTTTCTAGAGTTATGAAAGATTTCTCAGAGAAGTAGGATTATAATGATAAGCCTTGGAAAGATGCAGAGGGCTCTTTCTTTATTGGTCAACATGATATATTGATTTAAAATTAATGTTGGAAAATGTGAATTCGCACAGCTACTTTGATGTCAACTGCTAAAGTTTAAAACAAACAAACAAAAATCCTTACTAATCTTGTAAGATGTTGGAAGCATTCTCCGGGAGCAATGTTTAGTTTAAAAAGAAAATGCACAAAGCGTGCAACTTTTTACTTGAAAATCTTTTAACCATTGGGACGGTTATTTTACCTTAGCAAGTCTTTATGGCATCTTGCACAATTTGCACATGTGCTATAATTTGTATTAATAAGCAGCCTAGGCATTTCTACATTTTTGTCATTTTTCACATTTTTATCTACAGCAACTGAGGACTGGTGGACTGGGTCTACATCTTGCGTTGTTAGTTTGCTAAGCGTACAGTCATTTAGTATTGCTGAGCCCAGAGCTGCAGTCACAAATCAAATAGCTTTGCTAGCAATGTCTATTAATCTAAGATATTTTCTAACTTTAGTGCTGAAAGTGTGGCTTATATTGCATAAATGGAGTTGAAACCAAAATGCTTTTTGGAGAGAATGCAAAAATTTAAGCAGAAAGCAAAAGTTAACTATGCGAAGTGTGTACAAGCTCTTAGCTCTAGGCACATATTAAAAAGATAGACATAACAGGCAAAAGTAGACTTTGAATGGCATAGCACTTTCTTTAATGTGAAAAAGAGAAAACTTCATTTACCATCCTGCATGTTGTTCTATTTTTATATGCAAAGTAACCTTTCCTACTGCAGGAGGAATCTCTGTTATGAGGACCTTTCACCGCTATAAAACCAGCTTAGTTACTGTGTCTGCTCTCATTTGTGCTTTGGAAAAACAGGCATTTCTGAAGAGCAGCCAGTTCTTAAGCATTCTTAAAGCAAGTTATAAGGAGAGGTAATATCTCACTGAGGCTAAGGAAGGGATGTTTCACCTGCTTTTTTTGCCTGCTTTATCACCTGTGCCAGCTATCTAAGACATACCACCTTTCCCTACAAATCCTGTATCAGTTTTATCTCCAGAATTTGACAGTGTTACCAGTAGTTATGAGATTTCTCTTCAGAATGACACAGTTCAAGAGACAGAAGTCACTTCTATCACTGCAATGACAGTGAGTGTTCTGGTGCATTAAATGAGGCCCTGAACAGTTTAACTTTTAGACTTTTGAGGTCAAGTCAAATTGTCCTGAACTAAAACCCTCACTTGGAAAGTGAGGAAAAGGAAAGATTAGATTGCCCCAAATTCCTCATTTGCTCCACAGCTTCTTAGGACAGTCACTTAGAAGCAGTGCTGGAAACTTGCTTTCAGTACTGTGTTTAGAAAATAAATGCCAAATAAAAGCCTGCTGCTATGGTCCCTCTTCCCTTATTGTCAATAATATGCTTGGCACAAATATCTTCCAACCCACTTGGACCTGACATGTAGCATTCAGTTAATCCCTTTGCAATGGAAACTAGCAGAGAGAATTCTAATGCTATGCTGCAGCTGCTGCTGGCCAAAATTCGTAGTAATGCAGATACTTGAAACAGTATTATGGAAGTCTTTGGAAAGTAATGTCTTTGGAGAAAGAAATAGGTAAGAAACAAGTGTTTAAATGTTTGAAGTGTGGGATAACAAAGTGAGTGAAAATAACAGCCTTTGAAGAAATGAAAGAGTTTGACTGTATAAATAAATACATATCTACATGCCTACTTGTTTCTATATGAGTTGTCATATGAATGCCAGCAAGAACTTTTCCTACTCTGGATGCCACAATAATGCAGAAATCTTGTCTATTTCCAGCTGTTTCTACCATGGTTCTGTACCTACCAGCTTCCTTTAAAATAACCTGTTTAAGGTTTCAAAAAGGAAAAATAAATAAATAGAGCCTCTTGCCTAGAAAAAGAAATCAAGCGGTATAAAAGAACAGAATGCTTCTCAAATTGTTTACAAGTGTTGCTTCAGGAAAAAAAAAAAAATGCTGTCTGCACTGTCTGCAGAGTGTATGTTAACAAGATTGCTGTCTTGAGGGGGGAGGCGGGCGTGTGGGAGGGGGACAAAACACAAGTCTACTTCTTATCAGAGTATTTCAGTAGCTCCTCTCAACGTAGTGCTGCTGAGCGTGATACCATCCGAAGGCTGGCTTTGTTCTCCCAGGAGCTAGGGAGTGATGAGTAATTTGTTCATAGATGGATTCCCTTGCACCATCTGGAAAATGTCTGAGATACAGTAGCGTACATTAATAAAAATCTATTTCTCCAGCAAATAACTGTTATACTGATGATCAATTGTTTAAATTCATTATGATTGTCATTTGAAGTCTGTCTTCATTGGTTAATTAAGGAAAAAAAAAACTTGCAGTTTCTGGTTATGTCTAAAACATGAGTCAGTATGGAGTGGGTCAAACCCTGCACCTAGTCTACTGAAGCCAGGTGAGTGGAAGAGAGTGGGTTTAGGCCTTCCTAAATTGTTACTAAATTTGTAAAATCAGGGTCATTCAAGACTTTATCAATTCTGTTTTTATACCAAGCAAGAGTAATTCCTCAGAGTCTGGCGTTTATGGATCTCTGTTTCTTAACCTCTCTCCTATCAGTCCTTGAAGGCAGATAAGTGGACAGAAGCTTGAGGAGTCCAGATTCAATAAAAAGCTAAAGCTTTTGTCAATGTCCTACCTCTTAACTCTCATTCATGTGCCATTCATTACTGTTTGCTGCACAGTGAATGTTCTGGCAATGGGGTTTTTCTTGTGACAGGGTGAGGTAATTATTCATTTTTTAATATTGAGGTATAGCCTAACCAATATTGAGTTATAGCTTAGCTCCAAGGCTACCTGAGAAGCTGCTGTCCTAAGAGAGAAAACGGTAAAATCATCAAATCATCACCCTTTTCTGATTATACAGTATTATGATAGAGGCAAATTAATCTGTTTGATTTCCTTAGGCTTGCAGAGCACGACCTTCCTTCTTATTTGTGTTTTTTTTTGTTTTGTTTTTTAACGGAGGCAAATAATATTTCTCTTGCACATAGGTAACTGTGTAGAAATCCTGCCTTTTTATTTCCCTTCTTCTGTTCTCCTCCACTTATTAATCCTGTTTACACCCTTTTTGAAACTGAGTGAAGTAGAAAAGGACTCCTGAATGCAAAACTATTCTCTATTATAGTAGAACACTGAGTTTTAATATTCTTCACCTAAAATTAGAATTTTGAGCTGTTAATCTTCATGATGGCCTTCAATTCACAGTAAGTCATTTTTGAATATAGGATTTGACCCTGCGTGTGCGGGGGGGTTGGACTAGATGATCTCTAGAGGTCCCTTCCAACCTTAAGCGTTCTATGATTTAGACAGAAACCAACCTGTAAAACATTATATTTTTAAAACTGTGTTATATTGATTTATTCACAAATAAAGTAAATTCAATATATAGGTGTGTGTGTGTGTATATATACTACTTCACTAACAACTGTGAATGAACTGAGCCTTTTCTGTAAAAGGTAAACCCTCAAGGTGATAAATGTTGTTATAGTTTATATAAATTACCACAAGACAAACACAAGTTCAGGGGAAACTTAGTGTAAACCACATTTATTGTCTTTGAGTTAAGCATTCCACTGCTGTTTGGGCCACTCATTCATCTTTAAGGTGCACTTATATAATCTTCATGCACTTATATAAAAGCGCAGCTATATTTAATCAGGTTTGTATTTGGTGTGGGGTGTGTGGTGTTGGGTTTTTTTTGTTTGTTTTGCTTTTTTTGTTGTTGTTGTTGTTATGATCATGGTGCGGAGACCAATATATCTTGCTAATGACTAACGTGGAGAAAGTCAGCTTAAAAACAAATTTTTCTTGGGTATATGCAGGGAGCAAACTGACAGATTTTAAAAGTTTCTTTGGAGATCACCTATGGTGATTCTTGGAAATCAGCTTACAATATAGCTTACGTATAACTGTAAGCTTGAAATGCATGAATAATAGCGTGTGGTAACATTGTATATACTGGATCTAACTAATTTGAGTTTTTTTTTTTAAAAAAATCATTTTCTTATTTATGGGATTGTTATAACACGTATATGCTCAGCCACAAATAGGTGCAATTTAATATGGTAGTTATGAATATTTTTACAGTGTTTATTCATTGAGCTTTTCACTTTTAATGGAGTATGTAGCTTAACTACATGTAATTTGCTTATTTGAAAGTGGTGAGGGAAACTCTAAGGAGATGAATATGCAATGAGCTGTAGACTTCCTTCTCCCCTGCTGACTTTTGTAACATTCTGGATTTTTGTAATGTAGGGTCTGATTCTATATATTTACTTACAAAAACAAAATGGTGCGGGTCAAATGATCATGCAGGTTCAGCTTGACAACAAGCTGTAACAAGCATTCCTTAGTTGCTAAAGCCATCGACAGGATGGTTAAAAATGAAGTGTCCATATCAAATTCACATTGTGTGTGCTGGAAGGAGAAGCAGAATAAAGCAGAAAACTTACTGGTGGGAATAGAATCTTTTCTGTGCACACTTCTGCCTTTTGGTATCAATGTTCTGAGGAGCAGCACTGTCCCTCTAAATGTTGCTCATGGCAACATCTGGAGCTTCTTGACTTCTCACTTGAGATGAAACATTTAGAGGAGGTAGAGCCTTTAGGAATGCTTAATTAAAACATGTACAAACACACAAAAAACCTTGTTCCTGGGATAAGTTAATATATCAAGTTATGATAAGACATCAAAAAAATGTGAAGTATGGGAGAAAAGACTATTTTAATAGATCTACCCTGCAGAGTGGTTGTTTCAGTTCTGCAAGTAACTTGGATGTTTAGCATTCCACCTGTAGAACTTGCCGGTCATATCAGTAATAATAATGAATGCCACAGCATGCATTTAATTAAAGTCGAGCTCTACTAGAAATGCAAAGGTGAATAACATCTCAAATGACAAGGCATTTTGTCGCATTAATTTGTAAATGATCAGCTTTTCATAAGAAATCTTTCTTTTGAGGATAAGTCACATGATTGTGCAAAGTTGACAGCATTTTTGCCATAGAAAAAGTGAATTTCTGGAAATGATCAGCCTTGCTTGACTACCAGGAACAGTTTTATGTTGAGAAAGGGCAAGAAAAAAAAAATGTATTAACCAATGCATTAATGCAAATCCATTAACCAATCTAAATTAGGGCAAATCAAATACTGGTCTTGTTCTGAAATTTAAAGAAGAGATTAAGGATCAAGGGACAATACTGTTGTTTCAGTTGGCAGCAAAAATTAGTCATTTTTTATCAGGAAGAATTTTGGGGCAGGTTTATTCTCCTGCAAAGAAAGGAAAGTGAGTGGTACCTTCTAGCCACTGCAGGCCTTAATCAGGTGCTGATGTTGCCCACCTGGGGAACTGTGTGGGAAGCTTTAAGGCATGTTCATTTTGCAGCCCTGGTTATCCAACTGAGCTTCTCTGTCTTGAGTTGCAGAGGTAAGAGCTGAGGAGACCAATAGAGAAGGATGGTAATATAATCCCATTTGAGTACTCAGTGGTTAGAGTGCATGAGACTTTTAGCTTCATTTCCTTCCTCCACCTGGGGATTATTGAAATGCAAATTATCCTCCATCTAGCTGAGTGTCTCAAAGCTCTTGGGCTGTCTTATTAGCAGCCTTGCTGGGCCTCCTGAATGCCCTTGTCACAGCAAACTAAATTAAAACAAATCAAACTAAACTTTGGCCTGAGTTTGCTAACTGAGAGGATACCTATGTGTCAGGGTGAGGTTGGGATAGTCCAGCAGCATCTATGTAGCTGCCTTAATACATGAAGGCACAGGAGCAAGGTTAACTAGCCAAAGTGAAATGCCATGTAGGTGCTCTAACAGGGTGGCTAATTAGCCTGCTGTGAGTGTGATGCTTAAATGCTGCTTGTTTCTGAGACATGCTTATCATTGCAAAGTACCATTTTATTCCTTGAGATGCAATTTTAGCCACAATCCCCAGACTAAAATGATGAAAGACAACAAAATTATTATATAAGAAAGGTCAAAGCAGCTAGAGATCAGAAGCCCTTTTCATTGTATATGTGATTCTAATATCAAGTAAAAGCAGGATTTTTAACTAAAACCTGTATCCTCTTTGCATAGCAGAAATTTCAACAGACCATTTAGTATACATCTGTTTATTAAGAGGCTTCTTAATCTGGCAACTTCTTGAAAGCTCTTGCTATTTTACGGGACTGAAGGATTTTTTTTTTTTTTTTTTAAAGTTTATTTTACTAAAATATCTACCATGCAGCTTATGGCATTTGAAGCCTCCTATGAGTCTCAGATTTTGTCCTGCACAAGGTAACTCTTTAATACAGTCAACTACCTTATTACTGTTATTTTAGACAATGGTGAAAATTTTTGAAGTGTTTATCACATGGTAAGGAAGACTCTACTTGGAAGAGTGTTAAGGGCATTAGTGTAGTGCTAGTATGTGTAATTAAAAATATATATATATATTCAGTTTACTTTGCAATCAACAGTACAATTTTTGCTTATTTATTTAGAGTGCTCAAATGCATTCATTTCTGAGTGAATGTGGCGAAGTTATTTGTTCATTGTGCTGGCCAGGCCCCGTGGCTATGTCTGGTTGCATGTACTTCACTTTTGGATTAAAATGAGTGTTCTCCCATGGATGTTTTAGTAATCTACATGTTATAGTATGCAGCAGAATGGACCTTTGAGTAGTTTCAAGGGGCTATGGGCTTGCCGGTAGCTTAAGGATATTTTGAAAATTTTAGAGGAGATGATAAAGAAGATAGATTCTAATTTGTCAGTTGGACAACTTATTACTCTGATGGTGGATTTGGTGCTTAAAACAATCATTTATCCTGACATGTGAAGAAAAAATTAGCTTATTAGAAGCTTAGGGAATCACTGTTTCTGCTGCTTCTAATGTCAGCAATAACTCATCATTTTCTTTTCTTTTAAAACAGTGAATGCCTTTTTTGCAAGGTCAAATTTAGTCATTCTGTTTTTTTTTTCTATAGTTTCTTTCCTCTTTTCATTAAAGATATTTTTAAAGGAAACAGTATTTCTATTTCTAGGACACTGGCTGAATTAATATGGCAACCTCATTGAGCCAAATTTTTACCAGTGACTGATCATGAACTCTTGCTATGTAAACTACAAATTGTGCTAGACACATTTGGATAATAAATCAAAGTTTGAAAACTGTAAGTGGCATAGAAGCTGAAGGCGTGGAAGAGTTTACTTTAGCACACAAATGAGGTGGTATAATGTTACTATGGAAATAACTGGTTTTGAAAAAGAGCAACATGGGAATGGATTTTTTCAGAGGGAAAGCTAATATTAACTGTATTTTTGGAGGAGTCAGAGTACTAAACTTTGGAATATGGACACTTGTACAGATAGAGTGTGGTGTTAAGTGGTGTAACTTTGAAGTGTTCAAAGTGGACCCATTCTAGCCCGGCTTCCAGCGTTCATCACACCTCAATCCTCATGGCTTATCAGGGGGAAAAAAGGCTGTGACAGGCAATGGTTGGGTAAGGCATATCCAGACAGAAGGGAGGTCTGTCAAAGCCGAGCATCTCTCCTTTCTCTGCTGTAGCCTTCTTGGGCAACAGGATACAAGATGAGAGAGGAGGAAGTGAGATAGATGTATATATATATATTATTTTTTAAAGCAGTGTTTTTTTTTTCATTCTGTCTTCCTGATTCCTGTGGATTTGAGGGCCAAGGAAGAGTTGGGTCCTCAATAGCTAAACTAATACTTCCTTTTCTCTGTATTCTTCTAGCTTCCAGAGTTATTCCTACCCACTTATCTGATTTCCCTAAGGTGTGCTGAGGAGTGAGAGATCAGGAAGGCTTTCTGCTGATACGTGCATGTGTTATTACTGAAGCACTTGTAAAACAAATGCATCTGTCTCGCATTTGTGTATACCCTGAACAAGTTAGGTCTAGAAATCTGAGCAAATGGTAACTGGGATGCAAGCTTTTCAGTGTATGCCCTTTCCCCCCTACAGAGAATAGTTACGTGATTATTGTGACATATTCCATTTTTTTTGTATCATTTTTCATGCTGTCCAGGGAGCCCTATTATCGTCTAAGTAAATGAAATGTCATTTTTAATGGGATTTAGGAGTTTGTGTGAATAATGATCTTGGAAGCTTCTTGAAAGAAAACAAATTTTCCTGAATAATATAGCAGCTATGTACAGATACTTACTGGAGGTGTGGGAATGTGTGGGAGACTTCTGTCAGGGAAAGGCAAGCATTTCCCTGAAGAGCAAGATCTATTTGACTGTAACCACGGCCTTTAAAGATAGAATTAGAGTAATACCCAATCAGTTGACCTCAAAATTTCAGTTTAACCCAATCTAAATCAATATTGCTAACCTAGATATTGTTCACACTGCATGCATATCCCCATGAAAACATAATCATAATATTGTCTATTACATGTTTGAAAATGCAGGTACCATTTTCTTGATAAATGGCTTAAAGCCTGAATAAATACATGAAATAAACAACCATTTTATTCTCATTACTGTAGTTTATGATTCTGAGAATATTTGTGTAAAAGTTTTGTGTAAGTTTTTTTTTTTTTTTTTTTTTTTTTTTTTTTTTTGTTTAAATAATTTGTGTAAGCTTTTAAAGGAGAAGGAAGACATATCCATGATACTTTTGAGGACTCTGGGAAGACCTCATGGTGCATGTAGACATTATGGAGCTCTTCCTCCTCAGGTATGCTCACACTGCAGAGGTCTTTGTGGGCATGTAGCCTGACTCAAAGTCTTTTGATGTTCATAGCCTGAGTTTCACTATTATCCAAAGTACAACAACATGACCAGACCTGGATCTTGGTGTTAATGTCCTTCTCCATGAGTCTTCTAGGTCTTACCCATAGTTCAGGTACTTGGTAGTGCAAAATGGTTTGTCTGCACAGACTTGGTGCTTTTGAATGCCTGTACCCAGCATAGCTGTAGAGAACCAAGATTCTTCTAAATTATCCTTTGTCTTCAGCACGATAGCAGAGACAGTCAGCTGTAAAGCTAGTGTGGGTGTTGGTCAGAGAGCAAATGAGGAGAAAGGGACTTTGCAATTTATTACTAATGATTGTCCGAAGAGACATCGGCCTGATCTTATTAGTAGAGCAGAAGCAAGGGTGAGATTTTTAGGAGTGGAAAATAAACCTAGTTATTAGCAATATATATTGTTATTAGCAATATATATTGTTTTTGCATACAAGTTGTAACACCAAATCAAAATTCCACATGCTTTTTCTGAAGATTTTTTTTTTTTAAGCACCCACTAAACTTTTTAAAGTCACACATCTGTAAAATGAGTTTTAAAGCAAAACAAACAAACAAAAAAAACTTGGGTAGTTTCCAACCAGATTCAATAAATAAATATCAACCCGTTCACCAGTTGAGGGGCAGTTGAAAGCTGCATCTTGTTTATGCCTAACTCTGCTTTTTTGAAATTTTCCCTCTATATAAAAAAGGGCAATTAATTTATAAGCAATTTATTCTGAAGGCAATTTTAAGTAAAAGATGAGAATTTTGAATAATGGGATACAATTTTAAAAATCATATAAAAGCTCAAGAATAAAAATCAATGTACTTAATTTTGTTAGAAAATTACATATGTTCTTTTTTGCTTCAGTGTGTGGCTTTTGTTCTTTTACCTTCAGCTTTCTAGTGAATTTAATGTAGCTCCTATGTAGCACGTAATGACCCTTTTGCTTTAAAAGAGAATCTGCCATTTGCAGTATCTTCTAGTGAGAAGAAAACGAGGAAATGAGTCCGCTGTACAGTGTATTCTTGATGTGTGTTATGGTTTCATTCTGGAGTAGGAAAAAGGGTTAGTGTGTTACAGTTCTCTGAAAAATATGTTTCCAATTTGTGACTTTACAATGGTACATAAGGCAATTAATGTTGTAAGTGTATGGAAAGTGCTGTAATAAAAGAGAAGCAATGTTTCCATCTGTAAAGAATTGCAGAGGCATTGAAGTTGCACGGTTGATGGGTAAAACTGGAAAGAAGTAGATGCTTGCATTGACTTTGTTAGCAGATCTTTTTGGATTTTTGACTGAATTTGTTTAATAGTGTCTTGCACATGTTTAATGTGTGGTCTCTTCTTGAAACATCAGATATGCACTTAGCAAGAGGTAACAAATTACTTGGAATCTTTTCAGTAGCTGCCTTTTCACAATTCACGTTTACTTTGTCCTTTGTTTGGCAGCCTGGTCAGAATATGGTGGAAGTGTAGAGTACCTGGGCAGGTTATCACTTGTAAATGTGATACTTGCTGAAAGCAGTGAACTTTCTGTGCCTGTCTGCACTACATTTGCTGTTCGCCTGACTGCATACCCAGAAATCCCACAAATCACTGTAGCACATGAGCAATTACCAGTCAACCCAGGGAAATCTATATAAAGTCCTCAAGGTTTGTATACTCTGCATTTCCTAGCAGAAAAGGAAGGTTTTCCAGTGCTGCTTTTCCCTTTTTCTGAATACTGTGTGCATCTGTGACAAGCGACAAGCCTTTTAAAAGCATTGAATCTTCCAAATTTACTTTGCAAGTCAAATATATTTATAAAAGGAGGAAGGGGAAAAAGGAAAGATGGGGGGAACATGCACACAGGGTTTTTAACTCTTATTCACAGCATTGCCCAGCCCTTACCTAGGGGTAATATAGCTAAAACAAAAACCAGTGGGTGTTCCTCCTACCACCTTGTTCAGACTCCATCACCCTGAGCTTGGGAAAGCTCCTTTTATTTTGCATCCATGTAAACAAAATGGGGTTTAGCAAGGCAATGCAGTCTTGCAGAGCATAACCAAGAGTCTTGCTTACAAGTGAAGAAGCAAATCTCTGGTTCCTGCTATATTCTTAGCAGTGTGGTACGACTCTCCTTTAAAGAACGTTTATGAGCAGCAGTCTACTCTTACTGGCCTGCATCTGGGTAAACTGAATCACAAGTGTTAATTCCACATTAAAACCTGAACACTTTTCTTGGAGCCACTGTTTTTGTTTGGCTGCAGACTAAGGAAAACATTCCTGCTTAAATGGATAACTTTATTAATTCTAGTATTTGTTAACATTTGCAGTTGTGAATAAAAGCTAAATGCTACATTTCATTGAGAGTTTATAATCTGCCTTAATCCTTATAATTCTAGGAATTAGACTAATCAGAATGTGTCTAGGCTTCTGATTATTTTTCTATAAGAACACTGTTTTCTCCAAATTCTGTCAGTAAAAAATTCACTGAACCTAGCATACAGAAGCACTATGGTACTGCAATACTGTTAAGATAAGCCTATTTTGTGTGAAGTGAAAAGCAGTGTAAGTAATGTTAAGGTAGTAGACTAAGAAATGGAAATGCCAGAGGCAATGCCTTAAGATGAATGTCTCTGAGGGCTACAAACAAATGAAGTCTAGTGATACTCTGTCTGCTGAAAGTTGGCATTTCTTCATGGGTGGTTGAGGTTCTTCTAAAAACTTCATAGTCATTCAATTCTGGTACCATGCAAGTCTTCACGATCCAAAGGAAATAGTTAATTGTTGTATGTTTCTATTTTAAACTGTTTCCAGGATATAGGCTTTTAAAAACAGCGTTTGTAGTAGAATGTGTGGAATGGGAGGAAAAGGTCACTCTTCAAGAGGAATTCTGTTATGTCATAGATGGAAACCAAAACTGGCTGATATTTGGAAAACACAAATTTCTGAATATATTACTAATATTTATGTGTAATCTGATGTGCATGTCTTTCTTGCAAGCAATCGGTCTGCTTGCCCCATTGCTAAATGATGAAGGGTGGCAGGTCAAATCATTTCCAAAATTAAGCCATTCTTATGTAACGGTTATTAAATTTTGTGCAGTTAAGCATGCATCTATGTTGAGATGAAACTGTAAAAAGAATTAATGTCTTTCTTCTGAATAGATTTTTTTTTTTTGTAAATACATGCATGTCAGTGTTCTCCCCAAATGAGTGCTTACCAAAACAATATATAACTCTAATATAATCTAGCAGCATTTTTATCTAATATACTGAGCAATGCAGGCTATTGGGAGTGTGTACATCTAGCTCCCTATTTTAATCTTCTGATGGCTTCAGCTCCTGGTTTTGGCTTCATGATTCAGACCCATGCTAACTCTGCATAGCCTAGAGAGTGGGTGAAGAGGCATTCTTCTCAAGACAATCCATCTCCCTCTGGTATCTACCACATGAATCAGTCGTTGTCTTTGTAGATCTTTCTGTTCACATGAATTAGTATATTTTATTTGCATATTTTTCAAGACTAAGCAGAAAGACCAGCTCTGAGATAGTGGTTACAGAGTGGATGTAAGAAAGTTGGGGAGAGAGGGGTTCAAATTGGCTTGGGATAGCAAGACTAGATCCCACTTCCTGACATAGAGAACTCTACTGGTTAAGAGTACTAACTCTGAAGATATACCTTTTTCTGTTTCTGACTCAAAGATATAAAGAGTTGACATAGATTTTAAAAGGCATCCAGTGCTAAGAAGGATTTCGAATAGCAATCTGAATTTGTGTCCACCTAAGGTCTGCCTAATGCCTTAGCTTAAAGTATTACTGAATATTATCTAATTCTCATAAACAGGCAATAGAAGCTGCACAGAATTATTTGTCATCTACTAGAGGTGTTGTGGAAGAGGCAGAAATCTGCATGTGTCAGGGCTCAGAGCTACCTTTAGGAATTAATAACTACCTTTTAATGTGAGGTGAGAGATTTATACACTTCTGAATTTTATGTGCTTGCTTCCAAAGCATCTGTTAGTGTTCAAAGATGGATGCAGGAATAAAGTTATATGAAGTTTCTGATGGGGTGTGTGTGTGTGTGTATGTATACACTTGATGGGAGCTTAACATTAATGTTGAGGCTTGGGACTTAAATGGGTATGAATATAATAATCTTCTTAGAGGAAAAAAGTATGTTAATATATATGGTATAAGCTCAGTCACACTGTATATATAAACTTCAGAATGAAACTTGATCAGAGTATCCATCAATTATATGTAAATGGAATATAATTCCGGAATATGCTGATATGACTATGTAAAAGCTACAACCATTTTCAAATTTCTGAAGAAATTCATGAAGAAATTTCTATGTTCTGTTGAAGCTCATCAGTTTTCAGAGCTTAGAACCCAGCTTTGCTGTGAACGAATATGATGGCTATTACTCAACATTTGTCAACAATGTTAAGATCAAACCCCCTCAGCAAAAAAAAATAAGATATCAAATGAGAATCAAACTTGTTTAATTAGATTTGGTAATGTCAAGATATGCTTCCATTTATTGTGGTATTGAAGAGTCTCAGGAAATAGAAGAGGAAAAAATCTTACACATTGTTTTCCACTGTATACTACATACTGTTCTTCCTGTATTTCATAAAGATTTTATTGTAACTTTCAAGAGCATCCCTGTTTATCATGAGCTATTCATTCTACTCAAATGAATCAAAAAGTTTGGGGTTACTTTGGACAGGTATGAGAGCTTTGGAAGCTTGAATATATATATCTCTGCACAGTTAATTTACTCTGGTTAATATACCCTGTTTTTCATCATGTTTTTTGATGCATTGCTTGCAAAGCTTTATAGCTACAATTGAAGCTGGTTTGTGTCTGGCCAACATGGAATATCATAATTTAATTGTTGTCATCTCTAAATATAGCAAAACTTGTGCATTTCAGTATAGAATACAACTTGAAATTGCTTTGACATAATTTCCTTTTTCTTTTTTTCACCCTTTATATACAATTATCCTAGAAGAATAAACACTTATCTTGGAAAAAATGCATCTAAATTTTGTAATGCTTGTAAGGAAATGTCTTAATTCCCCTTGACAGTCATATTGCTTATGTGATGGTGTTACGAGAGCAGAAAAATGCCAGTTGAACTGCAGAGCATATATACAATATTACTGCACCCTTCATTTAATTTACCATATGAGAGATTTTGAAGGTAGAGAACACAGACTACCCTCAAAACCTTAGCCACTGCTTATGTTGCCAAATACATTTTCTCTGCAGTTTCATATGCTGTTCTTTAAAAGTGAACCTTAATCTAATTTTTCTACATAAAATGTTCTTCCCCTTGTGCTCACTGGCAATAAAGTCTTCAACAACTGTCAATATCATCAAAACTGAATAAGCATTTACACTTAAATTATGCTGCAGTCTCACATCACTGTTCTTAATATTTCTGAGATGCAAAAGATTCTTGAAACCAAGTCTTTTATTGGAGTGGGTATGCACAAGCATTGGGGTTTGCTTCTCATATTACATGGTTTATTGTCACTTGTTATTACTATAAACTTATTCATTGGGCTGTTGTAAGAGCAGGTTGCCCACAGCCTATGCATTATGAGAAATGAAGAAATGTATTCATAGGGCAGCTTTTTAAAAATAAAAAACATAATAGCTCCCCAAAATTTCCCCCAGGAAAGAACCCAAGAAAACAGAATAGTCTCTATGAAATACTGTAATTGAAAATGAAGAGCTGCATTGAAGGGGAGAGAGGAGAAAAAAAAAAAAGTCTGTGAGTCCATAGTTGAACATAAGGACCTGTATGGAAGGAGAACCTCAATTCTTGAATAAGATCTTTTTGTCCCTTAGTTTCCACCACTTGCTTTGTGGCTGTTTTCCATTCATTGAGAGAACAAGGAAGAAAGGTTAGCAAGAGTGTGCAGAGCAGTAAGGAAGCTCCCTGAACGTAGCTGTGTGTTAGAGAGCAGGGCTCTGGTATTCATGGATGAAGTCTTGCAGTTGGGCAGCTGCCTATTTCATCCCCTGACACAGATCTTAGCAGGAGGGAGCTGAGTCATGCACACTGTGAGGAAATGCCTCCCTTCTGAGGAACTTAATTTGTTAATTCTGACTGCCGTGAACCCAGAACTCCCATGCAGGGGGAGAATGAGGATTGTGTTTTGTGGCAGTTGGTGGGGACATGGAGCATGAAGGAGAACTTGAAGCTGTGTTAAATAAAAGTTCAAGGCTCCAAATTTTTCAGCTGAGGCAGTGTTGATTCCAAGCAACATTAGATCCCTCAAATTAAATTGTGTACTGTCTAGCCCGGAATGTGAAAGCACTCTTCTGAGTTGAGCACTAACCATAGAAATGCTCTGTGGCTGAGATGTTACATGTTTCTATAACTGGGCTCTTTATGCTTTCTAAAGCATACCGTAGGTGATCAGGTGTCCTCTGCTGCCCTTGGGGGCAGGGATGCCTCTTCATGAACAGCCTGTTTCCATAAGATCATTATTCTGTGCTAATGATAAACAACCGATGCCTTGATCCCCTTTCACAGTAAACTAGTCAGAAGGATTTAAAGAAAATTCTGATAGTTACCATACCTGCGATCTATTTTCTGCAAGCTAGCTTCTCTTAGTGAATTTTATTCTGGGAAAAGGGCATGGGTCAGCTGAAGTCCCAAACCGGCTGGGAAAGTGTTAACTTTGGTGATGAGTCAGTTGAGTGAAGGATATGGTATTGCCTGATCCATACAAATGACTCCAAAAATCATAAGTCCCTGGCTCTAATTTTGGATAAATGGTCTCTAAGGAATGCAAACAATGTTCCCAAGACTACTAAATTAATATTTTTATTTGAAGTAAGTTTCCAAGTGTGTTAGTGGATTGGGAAATAAAAGGTGGAAAACAAGCAACTTGTTCTATGGATATCCAGAATGAAAATCAAGAGAGGATATAAGGAAAATAAAGCCAGGCTCCTTCACAAAAGCTGTTGGAGGAGAAAAATCTCCTTCCACGCAATTCCTGTGCCATGAATTTGATATGAAAGTTGCTCAAGGCTACTATCAGTTCAATTAATTCAGGGAATTAATTTAGGGAATTAATTAATTTAGGGAAAATAATTTAGGGAATTTTTGGTTAAGAGAATATTAACATAATCCAAGTCTGTTAGATGTGTCTTATTACCTCAGATTTCCTGACAAATTTGCTAAGTAACTTCTCTGCTCCCTATCAAATTCTTCTTTGTTAGAGTAGTTGCTCATAGCGCACCAACTTCTCCAAAGTAGATCTTCAAGTATTTGGGCTTCATACCCCATAACATATAGAATTTGTGAAGCATAGTCAGCAGAAAATGCACCTAGTCTGGATCAGACATGAAATTTGACTGTGGTTTTAGGCAATGAATACTGGGATTACATGAAAAAGTGAAAAAAGTTTTGAAGAGCAATAGCTAAATTTTACAAGTGGGACCAGGGATGGAGGTGTTGTACATGTTTTTCCACTCACTATTTTCTTGATATGTGTGTGTGGTTATGCTCGAGTAATGTTCATTAGAATATAACATTACATATATATTATATATAACAAGGACTATAGAATACGTAAAAGTTTCAGTTTGCTGATGAATAAATTTAAATAATTTAACAAGATACTACCACTAGAATATTTCATTAGATGAGTTAATTCACTCAGCTATTGTGCTGCTTGTTTTCATAGTATACAGTATTTTGTTTAGCAGTTTTGGAAAGTCTTGTCTTGGAGTTTTTTCTTGTTACAGTAAATGATAATATTTTGAAAGAGATAAATAGAAGGGTTGATTTTTGCTTTCTGTTATCTTAAGCCTGCATTTGTATTCATAGAATTACTTAAAGATAGATTAGAAATGAAGACATAATATGAGGTTATGTTAATTCTCAGTGTTATTTAAAGTCTTTAGCAGTGATATAGTAAGCATGAATTTTTTAAATAAGATTACAGAAGTTTACCTGTTATATGGAATAAAATGGATGTTTTGGTATATATCTGTCTTTAGAATTCATGTTTTAATTTATTTTTTAAGTTCTAGAAGATAAAACAACACAGTATGAAAAAGTACTTGCTATACTGCCTATTTAAATGCTCACTAATTTCATACTGCATTAAGAAAATGGCTTAACTGAAGGAGGTGGAAGATTCATGCTAGGTCAGAAGTGAGTTGTTCACAGAACTGGTCACTTAGCTGTATACCATCTGTGAAAACCTGCCCTCCTTATCTCTTGTTACTGACTGAATGATTTGGAAAGCATAGAAGTGCCAATAAAATAACAGATTAATTAAAATGATATGCCTCTCTGCATTATGTTTATTATCTTGGCATTTTCTTTCCAGCTAATAACTACAGTATTTATTGAAAGAAAATTAACCTTAGGAGAAAGCTTAAAATAAGCTGAAAAATAGAATACGCTTTTTATCTTCCGTAACCTGTTTACTGTATTTTCATAGCTGACAAGCAGAAATGAGCATTAACTTTGCTATTAAAAGAAGAAAGAGATATCAAATTGCATCTTTGATAGTCAAATCTCATGACCAAGTGCTGTAGAGTTCTTAAGGATGGTTCATGATTCTAAAGATGTGGATATCTAAATATACCTAATAATCTAATTTTTGGTTTAGACTGTCTCCTGCAAGAAGAGCTATGAGAAATTTTAGTGAATTTTGAGAAAGGAATTTGGTGTAGATCACCTTGACTCCATCGATTAAGTTTCAGAGGATCTCAGCCATTTAATTTTCACCTGGACTTTCTTGGCTTTTCAATACCTTTGTCAATATTTCTTAACCAGGGATATGATTTTTCTCCTTAACCAGGGATATGATTTTTCTCTTTAACAACTAGATCTGATTGGCTTGTCAGAATAAGCCTGGGTAGTAACTTAATAATAAATACTTTCTATTAAGAAAAAGATACCGTATAGTAAAGTGGCAGCCTCCTAAATCTGAGGCATAAATTAGGCATAACTTTTAAGTGAGGGAGGTTAGTCACTGGAGAAACAACAAAAGGAAATGAAGAATTTTCTGTCCTTTGTTAACAGGAGTAGATGACTCTGGAATTTGAAAGACGCATTTCAGCCAAACAGAAGTGAACTGTATCAATAATGAGATAACTGATGGAGAGTCAATACCCTCCTGAGTCATACAGACAGTGATCCTAGATTGAGTGTTCCTGTCTGTTCTATGAATAATGTATTTATGTCTCAGGAAGTTTTTGCTTATAGTTTGCTTACATTTTCCCCTTTCAAAATCAGCTTTCATTGTGCTACACCAGAACTACTTTTATTGTACTGAGTAGTATTTCTCTTATTATCACATACAAGAGTTTAGCTATACTTTTCAGTCAAAATGAGCTTTCAATGGAAAAATGCTATTTGGGTAGTTGTGAACATTTCCAAGTTAAAAAAAAAAAAAAAATCAAAATTCAGTAAGTAAAGACTTGACTTCAGGGTTTTAGTATTTTTTTATGAAATGTAATAAGTACCCAATAGCATATTTCCAGCCAAGTCTGAGAGAAGTAAGAACTGTGAAGTTGTCCTGCTGCCAAGCCAAGATCCAAGCCTTGACTAGATCCCCGTAATGGCTGGAAATCTGCAAATACAATTCACTTAGAATAACAGATGTGGATGGAAACTGTGTTTTCTGAACCAGTCTGCAGGTGGAGTGTGTGTGTGTACATGTAGGGTGTGTGTGTATATATGTGTGTGTATGTTTATAAAAGATGTTGATAAACATAAGGAAAAAAAAAATGCAGAGCTGGATCTGGAAGGATGGGGGAATTTGAAATTTAAGCTACAGGTAGAAACTAGTTGGAAGCTTAGGCTCTGAACTGAATGTAGAGACAAAGTAGAGGCTAATTGATATATTTAAGAGAAATGCATGTTTGAATATATTCTTGTTTCTAGTGTACGGGCCAAGTTAAAAGGAATCTTGTGACTGAAACTAGTTCTGCCTCAGAGACAAAGATTTTGTTATTGCACTGTTTTTATTCTTGTTTAGAATAGGCTTCACAGAATCACAGAATGGTTGAGGTTAGAAGGGACCCGTAGAGATCATCTAGTCTAACCCCCCTGCTCCAGCAGGGGCACCTAGAGCACGGGACGCAGGGTGGCAGCCAGGCGGCTTGTTGAACATCTTCAGAGAAGGAGACTCCACAACCTCTCTGGGCAGCTCCAGTTCCAGTGCTCAAGGCTTTTTTAAAGTTGAGACAATGTGAATAATTTAAAAATGATTAAGTGTTGCAGAGTAGAGAATTAAATTCTCAGAGAAGGTAGGATACTAGAATCCAGGGAGGACATGCAATTCCAGTGGTGTAAATACAAATCACTTGCAGTTGGTTACATAATTACATTAACATTTGCTAGCAGCATGTAACATAGCGGCAATAAGGAGGATAAATTACTTCATATCCCATGTGAGATAAAAATCTAATCAGCTCTTTGTCTTGTGTGTCATTGCTTGGAAGAATGAGATTAGAGTGAGTTTAAATATTATACGTTTTCTGTTATGTTTGTAGATGAAAGACCTACTAGCAACTCAGGATCAGGAATTATATATCTTTAAATGTTAGCAGAAGAATTAAATTAGTTCTGTGTTCTCCCTCACAGATGTAATACAATAATTTAATTGCAAGTATGCCTTGTCCACTTCTCTTGTTTAAAGAGAAATCTGGGCACTATTAATTTATTGGCTCAGGTGCAAGGCTGTGCTTCAGAAAGTGGAAGGTCTCTACAATACTTCACCTATACTATTGTTCAGTAAAGGTGTCTCAGTACACCTCATATCCCTCAGAAATCCTCAGTATGCTGCTCCATGTTAGTGTTTCCCAGTATGTTAGTGCATACTAGTCTGATGTGACAATTACAGAATGTATGGAAAGTAGGTGGACTGTGTAAGTGCATCAAATTGTGTTCGTTATGGATATGAAACTCTCTTCTTTGCCCTGATACATGAGCTACATGTAGCAATAAGTTGCACAATACTCTAAAATAGAAAAAAAAATGAAACTGATTATTGGTAGAGATACATTTCTGGCTTTCATTATTGTTTTGTTTTTTTTCACTGTTCCTTCAGTATAAGGAGAATTCAGATACAATTTAAATTAAGTCACAATTTCAGCTTCATTTATTTTTCAGATACCATAAATAATGTATCGAGGCTCGTGCCTCATATTTTGTCATTGCATTTAGTAGATACAAGAAGAAAGATATTAGAAGCCTGTAACTTAAAATATGCATGATACTTGCTAGAATGAGTACAGAAAATTACATAAACTGTCATCAGAATCTTTATTTATTCTGATTAAAAAGGAGATGCTTAACTGCTGGAAAGATCTTCATCTACTCCCAAGCAGTGTGAGGGTATGTTCCCATATTTGTCCATGAAAGACATTCATCCTAATGGTAGCTTACAAATCATGCCCAACCTTTGTTCTGTTCCTTGGTAATAGCTAATTACGAACTCACTTTGATTACTTGTGCCTTGTTGGTTTGATTGGAAGCTGAAGAGCAATTTTTCTCTCCATTTGGAGCCGAGTACTCTGAAGACACTGAGAAGTAATGTTGGTAGAACTGAGCATTCTTTTGACACCCAATCTTTCAAAAAATGTATTGATTAGACACCAATACACAAAACAGGAGATACATCTTTTGTACTATCCCAAATCTGACAGAGGTCAACCCATATCTCTTCTCACGAGACTAACCTAGCTGGCAAGTTACATCTAGAGAAGTAGCTATCTAAGGCTGCTCATTTCTTTGCTTTCCATTGATCCTATGATAGTCATGACATTATGAAAACATCAAGAATGTAAAGCCAAGAAACTGAGGATATTGAAGCTAACATGGAAGAATGCCAGAGGAAATGTAACTCTATAACCTAAAGATGATGGTTGAGAAATAATAAATCTGGGTTTTCTGAACAGCAGATTAGGAAGGGTTCAGGTTATAATCTACTGCTTTTAGAACTGATGGAAAAAAAGTACAAAAAATATTTAAGATTTTTTTTTTTTTTTTTATCCCGGTTTAGGTTTTAGCAAAAACAGTTGTGATGGTCTCAAATGACCTTCTTTGATTTTCTACGATATAGTTGAGGATTAAACCAAACTTAAACTGAGGAAACTCTTACCCTGAGGATGTGCATGCAGCCTTTTGTTTTTCAAA
This sequence comes from Nothocercus julius, assembly GCA_013398735.1. NCBI lineage: Eukaryota > Metazoa > Chordata > Aves > Tinamiformes > Tinamidae > Nothocercus > Nothocercus julius. The sequence goes on along the minus strand of VZSV01000028.1, from coordinate 6,817,164 downwards.
GTGTGTTGTAAATTCTTCCTGTTGGGGTAATTTTATCCATGATCGTTTAATCATCCATTCCCATCTAGTCATCCTAGCAGATGGGAGAATAGATGTTTTGAAGCTTAAGGCTGTGCAGCTGAGCCAGTGGATGAATTTCTGCAATTGAATTAATTTATGTATATCTTAAAGGTGCTTTTTAAAAAGTATATTTGTATTATTCTCATACTCCAATATGAGAATAAATAGTCATTAGAGCACAAGTGTCAAAATTTTTGTTTTTACTATCTTATGCCAATTTAGAGCCACTGAAACTGTTGCTCTTTCTCCTCTTTTAAATACAATCTAAAATGAACATTTTGTGAAGGTAAATGGAAGACATCTCCAGAATTGCTGAAAAGAGAGTTTTGATTTTGATGACTCAGAAAGAAAATTCATGTTCAAAGGTCAAACAATTTGCTAATTTTAGTAAGTAGAGAATGGCAATTCAAAATTGAAATGCTTAGTTGATTCAGATGAGCAAAGAAAGAGGTGCTTCACCTGAGTGCCTCAGAATGATTAGTTTTCAACAAGTGCTTTCAAATTGTGCTGCTAGAGGCCACTACCCGATGCAAAGTGGGTATTCTGAGTATTGATGAGAATCCTCCTGCGCTGGAAGTCTTTTCTTTGAAAAGTAAAATTGAAGTTATTTCATTTTGTGTGGCTTTTTTTTTTAACACTGGGTAAAAGCAATTTCCTATAGAAGTTTTTAGTTTTGCTTTTAAAAATTTATTTCCTCCCTTTGTCATTGTTCTCTTGTTTTGAAAAATATACTATAAAGTATTAAAGCTATTAAAAGTGAAGGGCGACATATAGTCTTTAAGAAGCTAAATGACTATGAACACAGAGTCAGAACAGTTCAGAACACAGTTTAGAAATGTAATAGCATGTTTACTCACACAAAAAGTACTTTTTAAAGTTGTTCTAATGCACATGAGAACTGACTCTTTTCATGTTTCCTCTATGCCACTGTCTTGTGGTCATCAGTCTGAAGTCATTTCTACAACAGGCACTGCATTTAGGTGTACTGTTTTCACTCTTACTTTGGCCAGTGAACTTTCGAGAGAGGAGGGGGAAAAAAAAGATAGGGGTAGAGGGGGAAAAGCAGTATTATTCTCACATCTGTAATATTGCAAAGAACCTTATGAAATGGACCTGGTCCTTTCATAGTGCTGGCTACTCCATCATCAAGATGCTGTTTTGGTTTTCTGTGGTCCTTGTGCTTGTTGAGCAGTATTGCTGCTCTTGTGCCATTCATCTCAAAGTTTTTTTTAAACATCTGATCTTTATTATATTCTTGAATGTCTTTTCCCTAAATTACTTTTCTTTTTCTCCTCTCTCTTTTTCCTCTATATCCTATATATGTCATCTGTATTTTTCTGTCTTCCTATTCCTATGCTGTGATAAGGAAGAGAAGGGAATTTCATTCAACCTGTTTACAGCCGTGTCCTCATTAAAAACAAGGGGCATTCAGACCTAGAGCAGCTGTAATCTAGCTAATTTAATTACCAAAACTAAGTTCTGTTACTAATTGTGGTCTGTGGGGATATCACGTGTATGCGTAGGTGGTCTGTATTTTTGAAATTCATACTAGAGTTGTTTCCAAATTGAGTTAAATGAAAGCTCTGTCTTATGTGCTGATGTATACTGGTCACAGCTCTGATTGCCTCTTATTCATGCACATAACTCTTACTGTGTGGATCGTGTATCCATTTTAAAGGTAGCTTTGCGTGGCCAGGCATATGGTGCAGCATCTGCATATTAATCTATGCTATAAGCATCTGTCAAATGAGAGTTTTCACACCTGCTCTACAACATCACTTTCTTTAATCTTCTAAAGGCCGTTTTTGCTGCCAGCTCCTTTCACTTAATAGTGCCTTTGTTGTTATGTTTTTTTTAAAAACAGGGCTGTTAGATCTTAATGTTGGTGTCCTCACGGAGGATATTGATAGTGATGTTAAATATTGTGGAGATGTACCAAGAGAGGTATATAAAGCTCAGGAGTATGAAATATTAAGCTGTACCAATTCAATATTGTTATAAAGTGTGTGTGTGTGTGTGTGTGTGTGTATATGTAGTATTTTTTATTTTTAATTGCAGTTTAACTGAGATGAGAAGACTCACTCATTTTTAATAGGTTATGTATCACATTGACTTTTGTCCATGTAAGAATTCCTGTCAACACTAAAAGTGCTGAGAGAATTGAAGATTAGCAATAAAGATCTAGAATTATTTCTCTTCTGATATGAGTCATCAGAAGGCAGTAGCAAGCACTTCATTAGGGATTGCTGAAGTTTTTCTTTTTTTTTCTCTCTCTTCAAAAGCCCTATCATGACTACAATAGAAGTAAGTTTTACATTTTAAGATGTGTTATTATTGACTTTATGTTAGAAAATAATAATAGCTGGTATAGAAAGCAAATACTTGATAGTAGGATTTCATTAAAATCCTAGTAATGTGAACACTGCTTCAGATTAATTACTTCAAGTCCATCCCAGTTTATTTACATTTAAACCAATAGCTGCTCCAAATCAAAATGTCAAACATCATTAGAAAGCAAGATGATAAAACTAGAATTGCAGATGTGTTTTCTTAAGGAAAAAAGGATCATTTTAAGTACCTATTTAATTCAAAACCATACTAATTCTGTAATATTCCATTAGAAACTGATTTTTTTTTTTTTTCCACAACAAGAGTATTCTATGTTGCAAGAAAACAGAAGAGTAATCACTTGACTGGATTTTCTTTTCTTGTCTACAATAAATACTGTGTTCCACTGGATTCTCCCTCCTCTTCTCTTGCATTCCTTGATATCATGGTGCCTTTTCTGCCTCTTGAATTTTTAGTTACTGAAATACAGCTCCTTCTTCACATTGTTTTTATTAAGCTCATCAAGAATCACGTACTTTGAAGGTTTGGTCAAGATACTGCAAGCTCTTTCAGTGAATGTGAAAGTGTTAGCATATAACACTTTCATAGGTTAGAAACTCAGTTCTTGTCAGAGTTTTGGCTTTTAATATGTAAAATGAAGCATTTTGTATAGTCAAATATTCATGTTTTTCTATTTCAGTGTAAGAGGGACTAGAAAGTTCCCCTTGGGGAGTATTTCTCAGGCCACATTATGAGCTTCCTGCAGTTCTACACATGGAAAAGGGTTGGTTTGTCTCCAAAGCATCATACTCAGACAACTGACATCACTGACAGTCACTGAGGCCACCAAGTGTAGCAGAGTTGACTTAACAGTCATAAAAAAATACTGGCTGCCATAAACTTTCATCAGTTATAATGAGACCAGCAGCTCAAGCGCTTAGGTTTATCCTCCTGTCTGCTAAGACTGAAAGGGATATCTAAGAGTGACTTGTGCCTCAATATTTGCCAAGAGAGGCTGTGGAGTCTCCTTCCCTGGAGATCTTCCAAACCCGCTTGGACGCAGTCCTGAGCCACCTGCTGTAGGTGACCCTGCGTGTGCAGGGGGGTTGGACTAGATGATCTCTAGAGGTCCCTTCCAACCTTTATGATTCTATTTTATCATCTGGATTCTTCTGGATCCTCCTCTTGGTGAATCACGTACTCTACAGTTAAAAATCAAATAAAAATAGAACATTTATTTCTTATTGCACAGGCTTTCATAGCTAGAAATCTTTTCTATTAAGCTCCTCTCAAAATGCTGTTAACGTTTTCTGAAGAAATATTCTTTTAAAAATTTTACAGCTCTGTTATTTGCCAGTTATTAAGATTTGGAATCTGGTGCCAGGAAAAGGAATGAATGTGAGAAGTTTGATACTTTGTGTTTTTACAGTGGGATTCTGAAAGTGCCATGTTTTAGTCGCAGCACCTAGTTGCTTCTGACACATGCAACTTCGTGACTCAACAGAGGAAAGTTGTTTCTTGCTGAAATGATCAACCACTCTGAAACTAATCTACCTTGAGAGTTAGTTATGAAAGTCAGTGATTCGAAGGTCATTCAGCTGTAAACTGATGATTTATACAGTGGGAGAAGCACTGATACAGAAGTCAGTGGGAGGGAGAAAAGGAAACACGTGCAGAGAACAGCATTTCAAAAATGCTGCCCATCCATGAACTTTTTTTTTTTAAACTCCTGTTCAGCTGATGTATATCTGTTTTGACGCCAGCAATGCTTAAGAACATGCATACAGATCCTGTACTTAAACTAATCAGTGTTTTTAAGTACATTTCAAGGTTATGGGATAAAAAAGCAGATTTTACTTTAAGAAGAGGAGATTTTTTTTTTTTTCCTCTTCTCTCTCCCTCTAAGGAGAGGGGAATATGTCTTCAGTTTAGTGATAGTCAGTCAGCCTATGTATAGGTCCCATTTTTACTTTGAGTTCCCATCAATTTGTGGTGTGATCAAGAATGGAGAGAAGCAGGAGAGGAAAGAGAGGGGAAGAAAAATAAAGGGGAGGGGGAGCAGAAAGCTGTTTCCAGCATATTGTGTTTAAAAACATAAAAACTTTCACTAGCATTATCCTTTGAGTTGTTTTCTAGCAACTCTCAATTCAGAATGTTTTGAAATTTTGGACTTTCAGGATGGGAGTTTTCAGTAATAATTTTACTTTACCTAACTGGAAGCTTCGTTAGGGTTCATTAATCATGATGTCTTTCTGGAAACCTACTGAGGCCTAAGTAGACTTAAACAGTAACTGACATTTAAAAGCGATTGTAATTTGCTTCATTTCAGTTGAGGCAGATAAGTTAATGATGGTTATGTTTCTTTTTGTGTCCATAAGTCTCAGAAAATTCAGTCTTTCCTTAGCTCTGATGAATGAGAACTTATTTCTCATTTCAGTGCTTTCCCTTCCTATAGACTCTTTCTTCTCTCTCTTACAAAGGTTTAAGGATAAATAGACAAAGTATGGAAAAGCAGTATGACCTTGCTTGACCACATTGATAATCAACAGTATTTTCTTAGTGTTTCTATTCCCATGATCAGATAAAAACTTCTTTGTACATATAACTGTGCAGTTTTGCATTATCTTTTAATTTAACCTTATATCCTAATGAGGACATCTTATTTAACCTTAGGAGAAACACTGCAGTTAAGATCTAAGCGTCGTTCACCTATTACTGTCAGCTGGTCCATATGCTGTGAAGTACAGGGCAAGCTCTAATGTCACGCTGAAATGGGTCTCCCAAGGGCACAGGGACAGGATCGTCAGAGGACAAGCAAAAGGCTGGCTGTCTAAATTAGACGTTGGGTCAAGACCATTGCAAGTAGATGCGTAGCTCACCAAAGCAATAAAAAAAAGAATGTAAATTTGATTCTGCTGAGGTGTTTTGTTGTACCACAGTGCTGGTGTAAGCACCAAAGGAGGATAGATCACATAAGTGAATGTGGCAAAAGTACTGTGATTCACAGCAGTGCAAGGCCTCTTTTTACTTCGTGGCCAGAAATCAGCAAGGCTTTTAATACTAAGTAAAAGGCTGGAGGAGCAGAGTGGTCTAAATATATTCCACTTTTTTGAAGAAAATGTCAAATAGATCCAGTACTGAAGCTGGTCTGTTGATATTTACTGCAAATTTTCCATTGCTAAGCACGCCAGTCATCAGCAATCAAATTTGGCCAGTGATCTTTGAAAAGTATGTATTCTTTCACATGTTCTGAAATATGAATGACTGTGTTGGATATATGAGTGACTATGACTATGGACTTTTGATTAAGATTTTCTATCTATTTTCTGGATCTAGATATAGGTGAAAACAAAGTGAAGCTAGAAGGAAACTCCACAATTTTGAGTTGCAAGCCCTAAAGAAGAGGCCAAGGATTATTTGTGAGAAGTTTTCAGAGAGTTTGATCATTCCAGGTGAAATAGTGATACAGGGACTCCCTCTCTGTGGCACCCCCTGGAACAGCTGCACCCTCTGTTTGCTCCAAGTTCAAACTGCAGGTGTTGCAGCCAATTTGAACCAGTGCTATCAAGCCAAATTATGAGCTGCAAATCTGTGTAATAGAGAATAGAGAACCTATATAGTAGAGACTAAATTTAAGAAGATGAGAATAAGAAAAAATAAGTGCAGTTTTATTCCAGAGAAAAGAAAGGAGTTGAAATGCAACATATTTATTATTTTACTGTTCCTTGAACAAAGACACATTAATTTTTGTTCTCCTTTCAGAAGGATATCAAATCTTGAATGTAATTCTGTATGTTCAGGAATTATATCACTTTAAAGAAAATGCTCTCTACTTCAAAGGTTCACTTACTGTGTTTATTTTACTATATCATACAGCTGGAAATAAACAACTTTATGGTACTAAAACTGATACATTATTCAGAATTTTAAAAGCAGGTTTCATTTCTTTCAGTGAAAAGAAAATCTAATATTTGTTTTTCTGTCTTCTACTGTTCTTAGAATCATGGCACTGAATAGCCAGCAGCTTGATAAATATTGAACTAAATAATTATCCTATATGAGACAGAAATTATTATATTAGCATGAAACAAAAAGCTCTGTTCGCTTTATCCAAGTTGCAAAGATAACTTATTTTCCCTCTCTTTCTTATCAAACAATTTTGACAGTAATTCCTTACTGAAAAAGCTTTTAATTCCTTAGAAAGATTGAGTATTTGATATATAAATTGATCTAAAATAACCCTGTTATTAAATAATATTAACATTTTCTTTCAACGTCTCTACATCTTGATGCAAAATTTCATTTGATTGCAACAAATCATTCTTAAGTCATTATTACAGCTATATTGTTTAATATAGTTAATATATGATTGTTTAATATAGTTTAATATTCTTCAGTTTTAGGTTGTCCTAGGTGATTGAATAAAAGTCTTGTCTTAAATTCCCACTAGGATCTATTCCCTGTTAGGAAGGACAGGGAAAAATAGTTAGAAATTGTATGCTTTTTTTCTTTTCTTTTTTTTTTTTTTTCTTCCCCTGGTATGTTTCAAACAATAGATAACACTATGGAAGAATTTAAAAAGACTTTTATTGGAAAAGAAGTATGCTCTACCAAACAAATCACAGTGGGCACTTTAAGCAAATTTAACAAGTAGGTAGAATAAATATGGTGCCATATCATACATATTTTATTAGACCACAGGCCCTTACATCTTTTTTCATAAATTTTTAAATATATGCAATTTTCCACTCCAGTAATTTAAAATGAAAAATGTTTTACCTTTAGTGGAAATTAGTTGGAGCACTGAAAATTGTGGTATGAATGCAGAAAGTTTGATTAAGACAAAAAAAAAAAAAAAAGTAGCTTTTTAAAAATGTAAAACTGATTTTGCTAAATGCTTGAAGTAGAAAAGCACATAAGCAGTTTAGGAGTGTGAATTGTCCTGGCTCCACTGGGATTTCTTCCTGTAAATTACAGTTATGTATTAGAATGTGTCCGCAGTTGGTTACAAAGCATATTTAGGCAAGAGTCCTGAAAATACTATTGCAGATACGACACATCAGGACTTGCACTGGCATCACTGACCACAGGTAATAGAACAGAAGTTTTCAGTGCAAAGCAGGCTGAAGTGGCTTTGGCTGTTGTCCCCCAATAACGTGAAATATCCTCACTTACTTCTAACTTGGAGTATTATGCATCCTAGATACTTGTATTAACAAGAAGTGGAAATTTTTGCCAATGACAATCACCATTTTGTACTACAAGAATTTTTTTATAGTAAATCTATGCTTAATATCCAATAACCAATTGGATCAATTTGGATTTGATTATGAGGATGAAAAATTTGAAGGAGGTTCAGAAATGAAGAGTAAAATTTATTTTAACAGGAAAAATATTAAATACCTGGAAATTATTGCTATTAAAAGCATTTTTCAATTGAAAATTTGTCTTCTGTTTCTATTGCAAAACAAACTTTATAGCAACCATGCTATGTACCTACTGGAATAGAATGACAGATATTTCTAGCTGTTTTGAGGCATATGCCAAAAAAAAAATGAGATCATAACTATGAGAGAAATTCTCTTTAAATTTTTAGCTCATTATGAGGAGAAGAAAATTATCTTTAAAAAAAAATTCAATCTTAAAACATACTCAGCAATAGTGACTTGCAAACTCTGTCACTGAAGATATGAGTTTGGGTTTTTTGTTTGTTTTTGTTTTGTTTTGTTTTTTTCTTTTTTAAACAGAGTTATATTCAGCAGAGTTTTAATAGGCTGTGGACTTTTAAGGCCTAGTATAGTGTTGCAGACTGCACCCAGCAATGAGACCAAATTTGCCAAAAATATTTCATGCAGTGTGACAGGTCCCTTAGCAAATCCCACTACTGCATTGTGGTTTATGATAGGAAAAACCTTGGGAAACTCCTGCTTGATCACAAGTAATAAAAGGCTAAAACTCACTCACTACTCTTGCTGATATAAAAATAAACTCTATGTCTAAAAGATTGGCAGCTGTGAAAATTCTTACTTGGTGGATTGCTAAGGTAGCATATGACCTGTCATAGTGGTGAGTTCACAATGGATGATCAATACAAAGTTAGGTTTGCCTATAGTTCAAAAAATAACATTAAAAGCAAAGTACAAGTGTATAACAGTAGAGTTAGTATAACAGAATGTTTTAAGATCTTGCTTTGAATCTCAAAATGAATTAAAATTAATAAGCAATGAATTGTAGCACTTTATAGAATCTAACTGGGATAACTCTGACTGTCAAGCATAGGACTGAATGGCGCAGGTTCATTCTAATATTAGTGGGATATTCACACCGAAGGCACACTCAGCTTTTTGCAATTGCTGAATTTTGCTGAAGCAGCAAAATCAATCCTTCAGTTGGGTACTTCAGTAAAATTACTGAGCTGTTAAGTTCTGCCAGTTTAGATTGTGCTAAATATCCAAGCTCATTAGCTGCACGACAGGTATGTAGGAGTGTAGCAGTACCTACAGCTGAGAGATGAATGAAACATGGTTTGCTTTGGAAATCTTTTTTTTTTTTTTTTTTTTTTTTCCCTCCTCTCAGTGAAAAACACACTTGTTTGCCTCCTGTCTTGCTTGCTTGCTTGTAAAATCTCCTCCATTGGTTTGAAAACATCAACTAGGCTGGAATACTTCTCATGTTAACCTTGGCCAGGTACTTCAGTTCTTACTGTGTAAATAGATTTATGTTGTGGAAGAATATTGAAGGGAGAATAAGGATTGTTCAGTAATATTAAGTTTTTAGGTCTGGGAAACAGTTTGTTGTCTGCCCTTTAAAACAGCATTTCCTGCAGCACTGTAGCCTCTCCCTACCCTTGTGCTGCCTCAGTACTGTCCCGGAGCCTCGTGCCCTGGCACGGTCGGTCGTGTGCAGGTCTCCTGTTATGGCCCCCCTGGAGGTGCCCTCCTCTCCCTCCTGACCCTCTGCACTCTGGCTGCCCTAAATGCTGCTCCCTGTGTTCTGCTGCTCGCCCTACTGCATTTCGTAGATTAGCATGCACGACTTTAAGGAGTAGGTGCAAAAGAGCAGTGGTCTATTATATTATCCGTCCTTAAAGAAAAGTCTATGTTTCGAGTCAGTGATTAAAGGTCTTGTGTTATTTGTGCTAATTGCTGTTTGTTATTTCGTGGCAGAAGCATTTAGTAACCTGTGGCTATTAATGGGTGACACCCCCCCATCCCCCCGCCGTGAGAAACAGTCATAAGAATGCTATTCTTGCCCAGGCACTGTGTACCTAAGTATTTTCACATTACGATTTCCAAGATCTTTATGTCATAATTTGCAAGGCCCTTCAAGTGCAGCTGATGATTTGTGTGGCAGGTCACGATGACACTGCTGTAAGTAGAATTAAATTACTTGTGTTAGCTCTTCAGAGAGATGGGGGGAACCTTCTCCAAACTCTGATTACTTTTCAGTGCAATAAGGAAAAGCTGTTTGAACTTCTACTTCCAGACTGTTATTGATTGCTCCCAAAGATTTACTCTCAGTAAATGCTATCATTTTGCATGAGAACATCGCCACGAGACTTACAGATAGAACATTTCTTATTATGCCCATCTTTTTGACAAAAATATACTTTATTAGAAAAAGACCAGTGATACATGCCTATAGAAGACAACAACACTAAATATGAAATATCAGGCTGTTCACTGATGTTCTGGGCAACAAAAGCAATGAAAAGTATTTATACTTAAAAACTTTATATGTGTGTGTGTGTGTGTGTGTGTGTGTGTGTGTGTGTGTATACATATATATAATGTCTGATCCTCAGACTAGCAGAGCTGTTGAGTCTCTGAATTAAGTCTGTGCATATTTTGCTGAATAAGAGGCCATAGAGCAGCCTCTGGTCCTGAGGCCACATAGCTCTGTCTGCCTTGTCTGCTAACCCAGTCCTGGGCATGGGTGGCTCCCTGGAGCAAGCTCCAGCATCAGCTTGGTCCTTGGTTCTTATATTTAGCTGTGTGAACTAGTATGCCCAAATAGAGGGCAATCCTTCACCTGCTTTTGGATTGGACTGTTACACATTTGTGTCTGATGCTGCTTTTCTGCATCACCTTGAGCATAAGGTTATCTGTTCATGTAGGGGTGGATAGAAGGGGATAACATGAAGAAAGTTACTGTGAGGCAATAGAAGCATGTGAAAACTGCTGCTGTTCTGAGCTCACAGGGTATTATTACTTGAATTCCCAAGAAAATTGGTCTATTCTAATTTCTTTTTTTTTTTTTTTTCTTATGATATCAGCCTGAAAAGTGAAGGTAAAAGGTATGATTTGGCATCTGCAATAGGTTATAGTCCTTATGGACATTAATTTCTTTACATATTTACAAATTGAAAATAATTCACAATTACTTCATCAGAAACAGCAACCACATAATAAGGCAGGCGCATATTTTAAATATGCATAGACTTTAATGTTCTTTGAAATCATACAGTTGTGAATACTTATCTTTTTAGGAAATTTGATTCTACTAGTAGTGTCTTCTGAATTAAGAGTATAGAAATAATTACCAAGGAAAACAGTAATTAGCTTACTGAACTTTTAAATATTTTTATTTTAGGTATATTTATACTTTTATATAATGTATATTTATAATCTATATCTAATTTTTATTAATTAATACAGAGACTGAGGCAAGAATGACAGTAGTAGGCTACACTATGCTTTTACATCCTTTGCTGACAAACATAGATCTCTCCTGCGTAAAATGAAAGAAAAAAAAACACTAAAACTGCATGTTGAATAGTTCTGCTTACTTTATATACTTCTTCAGGAATCCTGATGCTCCTCCATTTCATCCTTGCGACAGAAAATCTGGAATTTTTCATTGGCCTTAATTTACAAATGCTAAATCTAACAAAACTGTGAGCAAATGTTTTTAGGGCAGGCCATTAAATCAGTCTTACATTGAAAATTTGCTGCACTATTTAAAAACATAGAGTCATAGAATCATTATGGTTAGAAAAGACCTTCAAGATCATCAAGTCCGATCGTAAATTTAGGTGTAATAGAAAGGAATTTGGCTATTGTTTTAACTTTTAGGCTTTGAAAAGTACTAAAAGATTTTAGAGCCTAATTTTGGATCGTCATAAATAGCTTGCAATATCTACAAAAATTTTTAGATGATCCTACTGTGAAGCTGTAATGGTAAAAGATACTGAGAGAGAGTACCTTCCAGCATTCCAGATAAAAATACATGTTTTATGAAAAACATCAGCTTTGTTGTGTCAGCAGACTTTTAAATATGTTGTTGAATATTAGTATGTGAAATATTCATGGTCTGTCTTCCTTATCTAAAATATTAAATGAATAATTCTTTCTTATTACATAATAGTGTTGAGCCTAGAGTACTTAGTAAAACAGTAAGTTGTTAGTAATATATAAACAACATTTTTGTATAGTTAAGAGAAGTGCATCTGAGACTCAAGCTTTTGTAATGTACTATAGAGAAAAAGAGCTCATATGGCAATTTGTTTATTCAAGGTAGAGTGAACATCACCTTGAAGGCCTAATTATGGGAGAGGCTGATAGGAAGCCAAATACCTTTGCATTACTGTACTGGAGCTAAAGAGTAATTGCCATCTGGAATATTCTCTAAGTAGTTTTGGTAAGCTTTAATTGTTATTTCATACCATTATTCATTTTAGATTTCTTTACATTAGTATCTTTTTTTTTTTGGGGGGGGGGAGGGGTCTTACTGTAGCTAAAAAAATGTCTAGTGTATTTTTACGCTTATGTTCTGCACCATCTCAAAATGTTGTTTGCTTAATGCAGTCAAAACAATGTATTCCAGGCCATTAATAATTAAGATCAGCAATTTAGCTAATTACCTTTTTGAAAGTCTGACTTTGCAGTCGTTCTCCTGGTAGCAATGCCATTGCAAAAAATAGAAATTTAAGTGCTTATTGGATAATGATGTACTTTAATGAAATGTGAAACTCAAATGTGAAAATGTTAACACCTGTACTGGAGTTCTTGATATTCTCTTCTCTTGTTCCTTCATGCATTTAATTTTCTTCTTGTGTTTGTGATTTGCCTGATTTTTTTGTCTGTCTGTTTTACTTTATAGTCTGTTATATGAAGAGAGTATTTTGTCTGAGCTATGGGTTCACAGAGAAGGGTGATTTCATAGATTAAATTGCTTTTCTGTTTAACTTTTTTTTTTGCTGTTACTGTGGCCTGTGTTTGATAAGCTCAGTATGTACATTAGCATCTATTGCACTACGTATATGCTATGTAGCTAAAGGCATCCCTTCACTTGTTTCATTGCACTGTACTGAGCAGTGTGGTGTAAAACCTTCATTTATACTTGTCCCTTGATTAAGCTAAACAGCTTGTGGAAATCAGTTGTTAAGTAAACCTTTTGAAATTTTCTATCTTAACCTATATCTCATCTAAGTAGTTTTAAGATCTCTGGATTATTAGATGCTCTAATGTCTGCAATATCTAAAATAATGTTTAAGTGCTTCTGTGCCACTGACTCAGTAGCATGTACTAACTCATATGTAACATTTTCACTGCCTGCCTTAATGGGATTTATTGCTTGGATTTGTTGGAAACGTTATTTGCATTTTCTACGATAAACCAGTTTTTTTAAGAGTTTGAGATAGAGTAGAACAGACCTCTAGCATTTATCAGCAGAAGCAATTGGATTAATGGGAAACATACATGAACTTCTTTTACTAGGTACTAGTATGTCTAATTTATCTCATGAGCATTAGTTACAAGAGCTTCCATGCTGAGTCCATTCTAAATTGTTTTTCCTAGAAATCCTCTGTGCATTTGGCAGCTCGTGATTTAAAGGTGTAATACCCGAAATTCCTCTCTCTGTGTGCACCCAGGGTGACGTGTGGCCAGAGGAGGATGCTGAGCAATAGCCCATTCTGCAAAATGTGCTGGCCTAGGGCTGCAGCAAGTGGAAGCTGTAGATTTCCTCGCTCCATTTCTTCCCATTGTCAGGAAGAGGTGGAATTTGGCATTTACTCTCATATTTACTGCAAACCAAGGATTGTTTAGCGCTTACATGGTGCGTTATATCTTTAGAGAAAGTACAAATGTTTTCCACTTGAACAAAATGTCCAATATCTGCCGCCAGCTGGAGGGAGATTGCTCAGTGAAGTGCTCATTGCTGTAAAGTGGAAATGTGACAAACTTTGCAGCAGTCTAGATGCAGACGTGTAAAAAAAAATCTTGATGTTGACCAGTAAGACTAGCAGAACTAGCGACTGAGTTGGGAGATCCTACATGCTAAGGTTTTCTGGTTCAGAATAAAGGGGCCTGAGGTCTGCTCTGTGACTGTGAGCATCCAAAACCTCTAGACCATCAACACTGGGGACTGCCATATGTCTGAATAACCAGATTTAGTTTAGAGGGATTTTTTCCCCCATAGGTACACAGAAAAGAGCATGATATTGAATAAAAAATATAAAGCATTTTTGATTTTGCAGACTGATGGTTCAGAGAGACATTTTTTAGTTCAATAGCATGCTGCTTGTTATGTTTGTGAGTCTAGAGAGCTAAGTAGGAATACAATGTAAAATCCTCTCAGACTTCATGCAAAAAAAACATTTGCTCCTCATTTTTGGTTGTATTTGCCATTAGGGAATATATGCAGTTAGTTTACAGAAGGTTAACAACTATTATTAGCCTATTGATGCAGAATATAAATCATAGCAGTGCATCTGTTTAATAAGTAAATTAAAAAGTGTTTTTAGGACAGCAGAGGAAAACAAAGCAAAATATCTCAATTTATATTACTATTATAATTATATATGCATATATACAGACACATACGCATAAATATGTGCGCGCACACACACACACATATATATATATAATACTGAGAATTGCTGAAACTAAAGCACTATTATTTCAGGCTTTTATGGAACACTCATCATTTTCTAAGGAGAGGATAGTAAAGGTTTTTACATGCTGGAAAATCCAGTGTAATTCCATCATGGGAAGGAGCAGATCAAAAAATGAGATATCTACATCCAAGTGAAAAGAAAAATCAAACTTCAGTTAAATATTACCTTTGTGAAGTAATTTTTGGTCTTGGCATAAATGTGTAAAAATATTTTGCTATATATTCAATTTAAAAAATTGCTTCTGTATCTAAATTTTCATATGACATTTTATACAATTGGTACAAAGCATTCTTAAAGTTAAAAACAGAGTTATATTTCATAGTATCCTAAAATATCAAAATGTTCTTGTTATTATATTTCTATGTTGCTATAAAAAATGATTTTTATCTTTTCTAAGTAAATATATAAGTGAAATATTCCAATCTATTCACTTATTCAACCCATTCTATACACTTAATCTTTTTGGCTAACACCTTGAATCTGCATATATGTTTGCAGGTGAAATGATCAGTAGGCATCTTTTGTAAGGGAGTTATACATAAGCTCCCTACACAAAATATGTTCAAGGGTGTAAATGTGTAAAGAAATTTAAAATTTTCATAAGAAAGCAGTGTTGTCTTACCCTAGACTTTTAAAGAGTAGAGTAGGAAGTTTTAAGCCTTTGCTCGGTGTTGTCTGATATCAAACATTTTGTTGCTTCCATTTTTAGATTGTTACATGAATGTAAACATCAAATGCATCCTTTACTGAGCAGGGAAAGGATTCATGTTTGACACTTCAAACCGCCTTCTCCTTTCTTTAATGCAGACTTCAAATAATATTCCTACTTTAAAGAACCTTTATTTATTCTTACCAGAAACGTAGAAGGCTTACCTGGAATATTCCAGCAGTTTGAACTGTAAACCACAGTCTTTTTTATTTGCTGACCTTAATTACTGTGAAGTGTTTAGAAATGAGTGAAGTGCACAGAGCAACACAATGATACTACAGCAATTTCATGAATTAAAGAGGTATCAGTTCTTTTGTCTTTTTGCAAATGTGTTGACATAAATTATTAGAAAATCATTGGGGATTTTTAGATTAGATTATTTGTTGTCTTATGAACTTGAGACTTCCGTGGCTGTAGTTCATTCTTTGGCTGGCAAAACTGTTAGTCTAAATCGTGTCTGCCCTCTGAGTAGGAAGTTGCTAAAGATTTTAGGGACACCAAAAATGACTATCCTCTCATTGTGCTTTTCAAAAATGAGTAGTTTGTAAACAAGGAAGGAAGGAGGGAAAATTTCAGGCTTAGGTGAAATGTGGTTTGTATTCAAAGACATATTTTTTGTTCTTTTTTTTTTTTTGGTAGTATCTTCTAGCTCCCATTGGTTTGATAGAATGTGTTCTATTCCAATACAAACAGAAAGAATAACTTTCTGTTAAACTTCTGTGAATTCTACCAGTGATGCACATGCAGTATTTTATATATGCAAAACACCTTATATTTTTAGCTTATATAACTTTTTTAAAGTGTTTAACTTAAATATGCATATACTGTATTCTGCATTTTTGAAAATACATCCCAAGATATGTTTCTGATGAAATTAAGCATTGCAATGAGCTAAGAATTTGTTTGCAAATATGCAAACACCAATAATATACAAATTTAATGACAGTTGTTCCTCTTTGCATATTAGTTGCATGGAATAAATATGAGCATTTTTCTCCTAGCCAGAGAAACCCAGAATCACTGGGCTTTCATTCAAGCACTGAGGCTGGCATCTGCAGGCAGTGGTGTCTTTAAAGTATTACTCTTCAGTATGCATTTCTCATCACACACAATGAAAGAGGCTTTTTGGATCATTACTTTGAAGCAGATGGCTTAAATATTATGGAAATGTTCAAGTCTTAAAACACTTCAGTAACAATAGTGTTACTAAAATAATTGTCAGTATTTTTAACTGTAAGCAGAGTAACTCTGGGTAGGTGCACCTATGGATTGGTTTGAAAAGCAAACTGAAAAGCTCATACTTTGCTATGAATCTTCAGTTATGTTTGCTGCTTTTGATGCAACTAAGAGTTTGTTTTATCACCTCTGGGAATGTAGTTCTTGGTAGTTCCTATAGGAAGCTGTCTGTGGAAAACTCTCAATTGCTAGTTATTGTATACATTGCTCTTCCTTATCTTTGTCTTTCGTGTAATTTTTCAAGGTCAGTCTAAGTGGCCTGGAATTACTACTTTAACTCAAATTTTTACAGCTTGCTTAACCTAGGCAAAAAAATAATTGTGGTTGCTGGGCTTCAATGCAGAAACAAAATGCAAGGTTTACAAAGGGCTGGGAAATTCAGGAAAAAAATGGCAGAGAAGGGGGGAAGAAAAGAAATGCTGCTTTAGATCAGGAGTAGGAGACACCTAAAATTACACAACTAGCTACCAGGACTATCTGGTAAGCAAAGAGAAAAGATCCTAATGTTTCTCCCAGATGGGCATCTTTGTCTCCCCAAAAGATGCTGCATCTACAGATTCCCCCACCTGCAGTCCGTTTCTGTGCGTTAATGCTCTCTGTCTTTTATCAAAACAAGCAGGGCTCATTTGGCAACGTTTAAAAAGAAATCACTGTGCACCTGTCTGCTGCATGTTATTTTACAGAAAGAGTCGTCTTTGCCAAGCAGGGCAAGTCATAAGGTGAGTCTCCTGTTTGCCTTTGGAGGAGGCTGTAGCGCAGGTGGAGGAGAGAGCTTTGACCGGCTGTCACAGTGTTCCCCTTCTGAAGCAATGCATCTCATCGGAAGCGATGGAGGTACATGTTTCTCTTTTTAAAATGCTCGCTTTGCTAGATCTTGTGCATGTCCCACCAGACCTACTGCATGTGTGCTGGGTTCTGGACACATATGTGCGCTTTCCAGATGTTGACAATTCATCACCTCACTTTGTCTAGTTAAAATCACTCCAGTGGCATCTTCTAGTTTTTACTGAAACACTTCATCCTCTAAGTAGTTTTTAGACCCTTAAAAGGTAATCTTGCTTTCAGTGGTAACAACATAGGGAGGGAAAAAAAAAAAAGAAATGGCTGGTCTATAGAATACCTAAAAAAGGAAGTCAACTAAATCTTAGCTGACTTGGCCATATGTTTATTGTTTTTACTCTAGAGTCTACAAGTTAATTGTTAAAGTTTTATAAGCACATTCATTTACTTCAAAGTATATCTTGCTGCTGCATTTGCCACAAAGTGAAGTTTACTGAGCGCAGAGTAATTATGTAGCCCGAGAGCGCATCTGTTCACTAAGTTTACTAAAATATGTACAGACCTTATATCCTAAAGAAAGGATTAGCAGTGCTTGCTTGCTGTAGTCTAAAACTGAAGCAGAGGGAGTAATGTATTCTGCTCCTCTATTAAAGTTGTGTTACTCCAAGACATCTGTGAAGCATTCTCCTATCTCCTCTAACTGTTGTTGTGGACTGTATCCAGAGGATGAGGCTCTTTCCAGTGTGTTCACATACAGATTGGCAAAACTCCCAGTGATTCCTCCTTATGCTGGCACAGGAATGCTTATGTGAGCATATTTAAATGAAAACCTTGCTGAAAAAATCCATTCTGCAGTCTAGCGGTTGTGCTGGAGAACAGCCTGTTGTAGGCACAAAAATCCTTGACTGATGAAGCTCTCACTGTATCTAGCACTGCTATTTTCATACTTGTCATTCTTGTTAAAGCTGGACAGGTAACTCAAAAGTCCAGGCAATGAGAAATGAGGAATAACAAAAGGCAAATGTAGTCTATACGTTTCATACAGGTGGCATGTTCTGCCATCTCTCTATGTTGAAACTCCCAGTGATAATCAGTAAGTGTGGTGTTAAACACAATGTTGTCTTAGCTTTTTTGTTGTTGTTGTTATGATTGTATGTATTAACTTTTTTATCATGTCAAAATAATAGTAGATAGAAATATGTAAGGGGAAAAAAAATCTTTACTACATAAACACAAGCTATTTGACTCACCAGATTCTTTTGATCTATTGTCATTACCACATTAGATTTTAAATACCTTAAAAGAAATTTTGACTCTATCATTCAATTTGATTTGTTTTTGTGACTACTGTGTTAGCTATTCAAGTTAACCTCTTCTTGGTTCTTTTTCTCTTCTGATTTTACATGAAGTTAAATAAGCTAATAAGCTAAAATTTATTAGCTGGTCACCTCGTTCTGGATTCCTTCCTTACTGTTTGTGCTTTGTAACAGAGAGGCTTTGCCCAAACTTTTTTTTAATCACTGAGCATACATGTTAAACAACATTTTGAGTGCTCTGCCTTTGTTTCTTGAACTGTGGAACCCAGAATGATAAAATGGATTTTGTCTCAAGTTAAGCCTTTTTGTCTGTGATTTTTTCTTTTTTTTTTTTTAAGAGATAAAATAATCATCGAGAGTTGCTATCAATAGGGGCAATATTGTGTAAATGTAACTGGTATTTTGAATATCTCTTCTGTATTTCAAACCTTGCTGCTTGTCTTTAGTAACCTAGATCACATTTGTCCTCCTTTAATTTCTTCATAGCTTATATCTCCCTTCCTTTTGTTCTGTTTAGAATGTCTTATTTTTCATTTCCTCTGTGTAAAAAGGCTTTCTTTCTCCATAAGGTCTGTCATTTGTGCAAGATATTTCTCCTTTTATCTACTTTTTCATTTTGTTGAGACAGCAAGGTTCTTTCTCTATTGCTTTACCGGGATGAGACTTGCAAGAAACATTTTGAGTAGGAAATATTTCAGACAAATTAAGCTATTTTCTGCAAGAGGCCATATGACTCTCTGGGATAGCTCTACAGACCAGTTTTTCCTCATCAGCATAGGCTGTTTTTATTCTCCTTACATCAAAATCTTGTGCACAATTTTCACTTCTGACATCAGAGGAACTTTCTGTGAATAGCACTTTCTCCTCTGCATCTCAAGTGCTCTTTATGTTCTGTGTGTGCTCTGTGCAAGTGCTCTGAGCTGTTTAACTTTAAATGTAGTAGGAACTAATCTGCAGTGAAAGGGTCATAAGATACATGAGATGGATGGGGGTGGAAAAACTGTGCAAGAAATGGTTACCTAGAAGGAGAAAACAGCAATTAGCAATGGGAAATGGTAAGACGCATCCTAATTTTGCATTTAATATCTCATTTAATATGGAAGAACTTGATCAATAACTTTAAAGAGCTGATGTTGTTATGGCATTCATCTGGCAGTGCAGGTGATAAATGAGTATTTTATGTGCAGGAAGGTACATGTTTTCAGTCTCTTTTCCTAAGGCAGAAAGGAACAGGGAACAGGAACCTGAGTGGAACCTCTCTCTTCTTCCCTATTACAAGCAAATGCAGAAAGANAAAAAAAAAAAAAAAAAAAAAAAAAACAGGGAGAAAATAGCAGAGAGCAACATTGCTGAAGCACTAGATTTCAAGCCTGAGTACATGCTATGCTGTATCTGTGTCGCTTTTTGTGGCACAGGGAAACATTCATTTGAGAAGGCGTTGGGGCTAGATGAGTATTAGCATATTTCCATTTTGGGAGAGCAGCGTGTGAAGCCTCACAGCTGCAAAGAGGTTTATGGATTAAAATAAATAAATAAAGATAAAAAGCGTAAAGTACAAATACACCCTCCTAAGCATCTTTCTTATTCGTCTCATGTCTTGCCATGGCTGTGGGCACCTAGGATCTACCCAGGGGAAGGAACAGTTCCCATACCCTGACGGTGTGCTAGAGAAGTCAACAACAGTCTTTCAACTGACTGAAACCCACAAAAAAATATAAGCAAATTAAACTACATAGGCCCACTCAAAAACAGCATCCCATCTCACATTTAGCTAAGAAGGTCTTATTAGGTCTGTAACTGTGGGATTTAGAAACCAGGGAGAGTGCATGCAATAATTAAATCAAGAGAGGATTGATGGAATTTTATATAGTAGCTTTGCAGAGTAGTTTGTCATTTAATACCCTTGAAGTCTAGATGTAATCCAAAACGTGTGTGGCTAATTTTTATACTCTTCTTGGAGACAGCATCTTTCTCTTAAGTGGTGCAGGGAAGAGTAGACAAAAGACATCCTATTTCACAAGCCCATAAAGCTGAATGCTGCTTGACTCTTTCTTCGTATTAGGTAACTCCCACTGCACATAGGAGCAATGTTGTTGCATTACGCAGAGTTTGGAAAAATACAAGGTCCTGTTGCTAAAAAGGAGACTTCTCTTAAGGAAAACCTGCATAGCACAGTGATCAACAGAGTAATTTCAAAGCGGACTTTGTGCGAATGTAGTGGGTTAGTAGTACCTTCTAAAAATATTAAGTGTTTGGGAATGGTTGCAAGAAACGGGGGTTTTACATATTGCATTTTAAAGGTTTTAAATGTGACAGAACTGAAAATCTTGATTTTCAGGAAGAGTTTGATGGAATTATGAATCTAAAGCTTAATAGCACTTCAAATTAAAGCCAAAGATTTATTGGAGGGGAAAAAAAAAAAAAAAAACCTCTTTTGCACCATTATATATTTACAGTTAAAACACTATTTCCATACCACTGCACACTGAAAACTGAAAACTATTACCAAAATTGTATTTTCATTATTTTTCTTATTACACAATGGAGTCAGGTTTTTTGTTTGTTTGTTTGTTTTTGTTTGTTTGTTTTTTTAGTTTAAGCAGTAGATTGAACGTTACACAGAGACTGATGTTGCCTTTGTCAGTTCTGTTGTCTGAATTACTGTGGATTTCCAAATTAACTGTTGTAATGATGTTCTCTTTTAAACATTGTCTGTATATTTACTAAAATTTTATTCATATTGCCTTGAATTTTCCTTGGAAACTTGCTTAGTAGGATGGCTGCTGTGGATTTTTATTGTTGCTTTGGGGAAAGGATTCAGGAGAGTGAGGGGGGGGACTGCAGGGGAGGAGCATGACTTGGCTTTGAGCAGGAAACATAGGAAGATGGTGGCTCTGAGCTTTAATATTCTTCCGTTTGTGTTGAGACTTGGGGAAGGGAAGGCTACTGCCATAGAAATTCCCAAGATCTGCTCTACAGATTAAGATGGTGCTGTTTGTATTTAACTGGCCTCAGAGCAGCGGCCTTCAAGAATACGCAAATTGATGTATTCAACTAAAAAAAATCCACAGACAAAAAGTTTTAACACTATTGTCGTTCTGAAATACCTTTATATAGCAATGCACAGACCTTAGCCTGTAGCTTTATAATGTGCGTTCTGCATACTGTGAATTTCCGTGCAGAATCACATTGACCTCGGGATCGCTGAGAGAGGCAAAGAATATGTAGCATGAAACAGCAATAATTCAAAGTGTAGTTGAGGCTCGGCCTTTTGTGATCCAAGAGATTCAGAAGTCAACCCACTAAGCATTATCAATCTAAAGGAAGTGTGCATCCAGTCCAGAACAGGATGCCTCTGGGTTTGCCTAGTCAGAACAAAAGTGCTTTTGCTTTTCTTATAGGCTCTGCTATCCCAATGCCTTTGCTGATTTTCATTTGAGGTGACAAGCATCAATGTTACTTCAGGTCACTGTAGATTAGATTTTGTGGATCTTTGAAAATCTGAGTTTCAACTCAGGCAACAGTGTTTGACGTATGTTCATCCCTAATGAAATCAAAACTGAGCTGACCTGATATGGACTGACTCTAAACGAATCAGAAACACAGAAGTTTGGAGTAAGATGTAATTATTGGCAAAAACTGGGTAGGAAATTCCACTTGTAGAAATAGTTGTAAGCATTTCTATGGAGCAGAATCCTAATGATTTTAAGCACAACAGAAAGCATGTTCATGCAGACTTTTGTGCTAAACAATGGGTTAATCGTTTGTCTTTTGTTATCTAGATAATTCATTGAATTACCAAGATCAGCATTTCATGCTAATTATAAATTTGCTTAAATTGTAAATTTCAGAAATCCATCTAAGACATCAGTTTCAATGAGTATGTTTATGAACATTAACAAGCATCTCCTCTATTGTAAAAGTCACCAAATAGATGTAATACTGATCTGTTCTCATTCTCCAGTAGCTAATTCATAGACCTAGACACCTAATTTACATACAAACAAAAGCAAAAATAAGATGGGAAGCCACAGAGGAAAAAGGAAGGAAATAAATCCATGCTTTTTGAATAGAAGAAAAAATCTTTCAGTTGGCAGATGTTCAAAACTTAATCGTATTTTTATGCTTAATTTTATAATGTGTTTCTTTGTATTCACACTTTTTACAGATTGTGAAGTTAACAAAATTGACATACACAAACAAAACATACAGAAAGTTAAATTACAATAAACTGCAGTTTCTAAAAGGCACAGCAATATCATCCCAGGTGCCATACTTTGCATGCCTTTTAATGAAAAGAAAGGCTTCAGTCAAAAATTTTCAACAACTGAGTTACCATGCGTCTTATTGTGCAAATAAGTAAAATTGGTCTAATTTCTTCTTACAAATAGTACCACTGAAAAGCTGGTCTAATTTTCTTACCTTGTGAATGAAAACCTGGATGAGTAGAAAAGTTTAGAAAAACAGCTCTAAAGATACTGAGTCTCCTATGCAGAGTATGGAAAGATTTTGACAGGTAAAAGCTTTGTCTGTAGGAACCTACCATAATGGCATAATTTCTTATGCATTGAATTTCTTCAGATTTCAGGTGATTTCTCAGTTCTAACACTTAACTGTACAGTGAGCTGTCATGTGCTAATATGGTGAGGATGCTCTAAGCCAGCCAGTTAACTGGACTTCTAGTAATAATTGGAAGGAATGTTATCTTCATGGCTCTTGTATTTGGCCACCTTTCTGGCTGTTAATACTTTCAGTGGTTGTGATTTTTTTTATTTTTGACTAAGTTTCCCTGGCCTGTTTCTCACCTTTGCTTATTCTGTAATTTAAATTATATTTTAAGCAATCATGTGCTTTAACTCTATAGGTTATTAAAGACCTGGTGACTTCATAGACTTTTAACTTTTGCATGTCATGTGGCCTTGTGGCTTATATACATGGGCTTTGTTAGGAAGAGCATCACCCTGTATTTTAGGCAATTGATCATTCTCACTACTTGACACTGGTAGAGACCACAGGGTCCAGT
Source organism: Nothocercus julius (assembly GCA_013398735.1). NCBI lineage: Eukaryota > Metazoa > Chordata > Aves > Tinamiformes > Tinamidae > Nothocercus > Nothocercus julius. Next base: position 6,793,813 of record VZSV01000028.1, on the reverse strand, counting down.
GCTGGGCTCCCTGTACAAAAAAGGTCATGGCCATGCTGGAGTGAGTCTATTTAAGGATCACAAGATGATCAAGGAACTGGAGCTTCTCTCCTCTGGAGAGAGGCTGAGAGCTTGGTCTGTTCAGCTTGGAGAAGAAAAGGCCCAGGGGGATCTGACTAGGTTAAGTATCTGATGAGGGGAAGTAAAGAAGATTGAGGCGGGAGCTTTTCAGTGGTGTATGATGAAAGGGCATCTGGCAACGGGCACAAACCAGGCAATTCTGTTTAAAGTTCAGGAGGAAAAAAAAAAAAAGTGTTTTTCCTGTGAGGGCTGTCAAACACTGGAATAAGTTGCCCAGAGAGGTACAGCCTCCATCCTTGGAGATACTCAAACCAGCTGGACACATTCCTGGGCAACACTCTCTAGCTGTCCTTACTTTTAAGCATGGATTTGGACTAGATGATCCTCTGAGATCTCTTCCAACCTCAACTATTCTGTGATTCTGTGATGGCAAGTATTTATATTTGTCATAGGAATCTGAAATTTGAAGTCAATTTTTTTTTTACTTGAAATATCTCTGCTCTAGTACAGTACCTTTTATTTTCATTGCTCTTTGTGTTTTCACTGCTATTTGTATTTTTGAAATATTTGTCAAAAAAAAAAAAAAAAAAGGGCAAGGAGTTATGATGGTGTCCTCTGTACTTTGCAAGGGTTCTGATAGGAAGGATAAAGGGAGTCAGTTTGACAACAATAAAGATATCTTACTTGATTCAAAATTGAACTGTATGAAAATTACATGCCTCTGCTGTTTTTGTTTTGTTTTACTTTCCACTCAGGAGTATATTTTATTGGTTTATAATCTTTATATCCTAATGTGTCAGTGCATTAATGTTCATTTTTACATATATTGTACAGATGCTTGTTTTGGGGTATATTATTTCCACTTTCTTTGGGCTGTCAGTACTTGGGCATTTACTGTGTTCAAGAAAATAATCCACTTTCTGTTTCACAGGAGTGAGTCACTCATTTCTCAGAGATGCTATTTGCAGCTCCCAAAGAGTCACTTCTTTCTGTTTCTAAAGGTCCAAGCTTCAGCTGTGAGCGCTCTCCACAAAATCTCTGCGTATGTCAAAAGACCACTAAACAGAGCTCATGCACCCCTAAAATGCTCTCTTACTCCTGGGGCATTACTATCTTAATAATTTTGTGTTATTAAATGGAAGACTGTACTCTCTGAAAAAGTGCTAATTGATGAAATATTTATTTTATCACTGCATAGTTATATCTTGGTAAGGTGTCAGTGTCAAAATATCATAGAGCTTTGTATTTGTGATACAGCATAATATCAACATTTCTTGGTTTGCAGAGAAGCACAATTCTGGTGGTTCAGCTGTGCACAATTTAAAATATATCGTAAGTCCAATTAGCATAGATCAGATATTATGAGTGGCAGTACAAAAATATTGTCCAAAAAGAATAACGTTAATCAAAAGCGTTGTAATAAGAAACAGGTTGCAGTACTCGATCTGTTTCCGATGCAGTGGAAGTATCAAAATGTAATTTTCTCACTTCTTGGAACTGTTGTTAGAAAATGCATACCAAAAGATTTTGGGGCTAGAAGATCATATAAAATTCTTGAAAGGCAAAACAATAACAAGTATCCTGCTATGGTGTCCAATATTGATCTATCGTATTTCTTCCTAGCTTGCCAAAGCTACACAGGCAATACTTGAGTCATGGCAAAGAGCACGAGACTCTTATACCAGCCAGCCCCTCGTTCAGGAGCAAGCTGGGAGAACGCGCACTCCGCTTACCTGTGCATACAGAAGGACAAAAAGGAATGTGCTAATCTACATCTCCCTATGGGCTAGGTAAGCTCTAGCACTCAAGGTCATGTCCCACATTGGTGATTTATTGCACTAGCTGTCTTTTAGTTGTGGCCTTGTCATGCTGGTAGTATACTATCATGTACATACTAATAATCCTTTACAATATAAAATGTTGTCAAGCAAACATCCTGTTTACTTAAGCACCAAGGAGGTTGCTCCCCCCTTAGGGTACTTTTTAGGTTTGGGGTTATTTTTGCTGTAATGGTAGTTTGGTAGGTAATGATTTTATTACATGGTGAAATTTACTTAATTGCAGTAGTTACTGGGGGGTAGCTACAAAAGTTCATTGACTTCTCATTCTTAAACACCCTTTTTTTTTTTTTTTTTTTTTTTTTTTTTTTTTTTTTTTTTTTTTTTTCCTTCTCTTTTCTTTCATCTATGCCTTTTTTATAAAGTAATTCAAAGACAAGTTGTGGGTCCATAATCTCATATTTGTCATTTTGTTGCAATTAAAGGAGAACGATCTATTACTGTGGCTTCACTCATTTGTATCTGTGAATGTGGTGATTGCTAAATTCTACCAGGTGATAAAATAGTCTTATTTGACATACACTAAAACAAAACCTAAACCAGAAATATCCCTCCTGTTTTATGGAAGTATCAATTTCTAAGTCCGAAGTCAGTTAACTTACACTGTTTCAGTAATGCCAGGAATTGTCTGTCTTTTTGCTGGAAGAGCCCTTTTGAGGAAGCAAGGGACCTCACATTTTCTAATTGAATTAATCTGAAAGTCCCTGCAGAAATGAAGGAAAATAATTAAATTTCATCAGTGTACATTCTACCCTCTGTAGAAAAGAATAGTTTTCAGCAAATCAAATGCTTTAACAAAATAAAGAACTTTATTTCTACAGTACTTATGAAGGTGTTCATCAAGGTAAATATCAGACACGAAAAGAATGTGTTCATGTTTTATGCAACACACTAAGAAGAAAAAGAGTTTTTTTTTTAATAAAAGTAATGCCAGCAAACCAAGTTTGAAATTCTTTTCAAGAATTTTCTTTCAAGAATTTTCAAGATTGTATGCAATTTATAGTCAGAAAAGCTCATCTTCAAAATTGTATGTCTGATGCTATCAAAATGAAGGGGTTTTAGAACAGAAGGGCAGGAAGAGCTGAGATTCAAATGGAGAAGTCACAACTGTGCTTTTTTTAAAATAATAATGAATGACTTTTTCTGAGACAAATTACACCTTTACTTGATACTTTTTTGTTTTGAAAAATGTTCCCAGAGCAGCCCCATGAGTTCACCAGCTTTTGCTGGTCACTGATATTAAAGAAGCTCCCATTATTTGTAATGGTAATTGTATGTTGCAGTGGTACCTACAGTACAAAACTAAATTAGAGTCTAGTCCAGCAGAAAGATAAGATTCTTCACCAGAAAAAAATGTTAATACGAGAAAAGAGGTGGTAATTGTGGCCTTTCCAGCATGTTTCTTACAGTATAGAACCTGTGGGGGGGCGGGTAGTGGTGGGCAGTCAAATGGATTTCCTTTCCTTTGAGTATTAGCAGAGCTCAGCAAGGCTGAAATGAACTAAAGATAGACTGCAGCAAGGCTTCTATATTGGCAACTGTTGTGTATTTTCAAGATTACGGTTTCAGTAAGAATGGGAGTGAGAACTGCAGATTCCATTTTCTGGGGAGAAGAAATGACACTAGTAATGCACATCTTGATAAAAGGCTAAATGTATTTATATCATAGTACTTACACAGACCCGCTACCTGATGGATAACTAAGCCCAAGAAAGCACTTGCAGATCATCGTGCCTGCTAAATATTTATAAGGTAGGAGTAGGACAGTAAGCGGTATTTTAATTTTGTGTGTGTGTATTATGATGCACAGAAGATTTGATATTTATTGTATTACACATGGCATCTATTAAGCTAAGTATGTGAGAGTCATGTTAAAGCAGTAGACAGTTCAGTTGTAGATACAACATGACAACTAACAAGCTGTTGCTGAGGGAAATGAGCTAGCTAGTTTCTGTCAGACTGAGCTTTTGAGATCAGTTCTCTCTGCTGTTTTATTAACAGAAAAGAGCTGTAAAACTCTTTTTTTCAAGGTGAACTTTCTCATCACCTCAAAGAGAGAAATCTGCTACTCTGAAATTGAAACAGTTGATAATCTCATTATAATTTACCTTGGGAATAATCCAATTAATCTTAAACAAATTTAAAAATCGTCCTTTGTTTCTGTTAGTCTCTTGCTGCTTTATTAGGACCATCTGAGGATTTTTGCTTATCTGGTCCAGTATCCATGGTTGGCCATGGCTTTATGCTTTATATTGCTCTTGGGAAAGAGAAAGGCAAGGCAGCATTAAAGAATGAAGTTACTAAGTTTGAGTAACTGCTTTATAGTTTAGTATGTTGGATTACCATAAACTTAGTTAAGCTATGTTTTTATATCAGTTAGATGCCCACCTGTTAGAAAAAATTATAAGTGATAGTATGCTGCCAAATATTGAGAGCCTAACTGAAAAACTCAGTTGCCAAAAAAATATTCTGACTTCTTCTCCACTGACTCACTCTGTTAAGCACTATTTAGCATCTTAATCTTGCACCAAGCGAATCCCCTGATGAGAGGAGTGGAAATGCAGCTTGCTGTCCCCAGCTTCAGTGACCTGAGACATAATACAAATAATCTTGCATATAAGCAGCTTTTACATGGAAATAATACCGGGACACCAAGTATTCACCAATTTCCTGTTTAGAAATATAGCCTACTGAGTTCTGGAAACATTAAAAAAAAAAAAAAAAAAAAAAA
>VZSV01000028.1:6758924-6780466 GCA_013398735.1 Nothocercus julius | reverse complement strand
TAAATTACAGGTACACATTTTCATTCTAATGAAATCATCATTAGCTGTAACAAGAAACAAAAAAATACTAAACAAAATAACAAAGGTAAAAACATTAGAGATTACCTGAGAAGGCAGTTGAAAACATGAAGATCACACTATGGCTGATATCATCATAACTTGTATCCCTTTCTACAAAAGTCCACAAAGGGTGGAAGGATAGCTGAGGGGGAAAACAAACAAACAAAAAAAAAGCAACACAAACATCTCAACTTTGTGCATCACAATTGTCTGCTGTCATAGTTGCTTCATCCTCCACAGGCGCATTAACTTACTGCAATTTTTACCTTACCTGTTGTTCAACAACAGTACTAATTATATCCACTACCTGCTCTTTTCGCTCTGAAAACTTGCTTCTCCCAGCTGTGTGCTGAACTCATACCATGCTAGGTTCCTACCATATATTCTCTTTGCAGGTTGAGCTTCCCTTCTTCTCAGCATCTCCTCTCTTCTCCATAGAATTAAAATTGACTTTGGTAATTTATTGGTCATGGATTTGCAGGTTGTCACAGCTGGACAAGTACTTATCAAAAAGGCCCACTCAGTGAGTCCAGCATGTTATGAATATGTGTTTTCAACTGCCAGCCATGCATCCCTTCCACAATATATTGTGAGACTATCATAGATACATCTGGGATTCACTGTGTATGAACATAAAGTCCTATCTACTCAACTCTCTGTTAGGTCAATAGCAGCTATCCAAGGAAGTCACAAGAAGAGGACAAGCTTATAGGGATATGGTTCCTGCCACAGTTTCTAGCAATCTGCAATTCATGAACCTCCTGATTCTCTTTTACTCTAGTTAATCACATCTGAAGCCAGGTGATCAATGAATCTCCATGATCTACTACAAACAAAATATCAATGTCAGCAAATAATTAACTCAGTTACCACTAAGCAGAGCAAGTCACTGCTTTTTCCTCCTCTCTCAGTTGTAAACACAGCCCATTAACGAGTTACCTGAGGCTACGACTGCCACATTCTATCTTCGCTCATATGTTCAATAGCTTGAGCTGTATTATGCTAAATAGATAAAATGTTTTGAAGACATCTTTTTTTTAAAAAAAAAAATCAGATATATAACTGAGGGACAGGTAAAAGAATTAAAAAAGAAAAGTGAGAATGCAGAATTCAGTAAGATTAACCACTGCAACATTAGTTTATCAATTCAATAAAATGTTTCAAACATAATCTAATAAAGATATAAACTTCAAAAGGTACACACATCATTTTGAAAGATAGTGTTGTCAGCTTCAAACTTGAAAAGCACAAGCCTAAAAGAGGTTGAAAAAAAGCTTCACTTAATATCTCTTCAGAAGAAAAAGAAAAGCAGGTTTTATTGGAAAAGATCAAAATATGACAAATATTTATGTAGTTTATATTAACACAAGATAATGGCTTCAGAAAAACATGCTGGACTTGGAGAAACAGTGTTCAGTTAGCATCTTAAATAACATCAAAAATGCATGCAAGCCATATTTGCATTTAAATATATAAACCTATTTTAGAAGTTATGCTTCTGAAAATGTTTGCATTATAATTTATATTCAACTATACTATTGGGGGAAAAAAAACTCCAACAAAAGATTGCTTGAAAATTGACAGAAATTAAGCCATAGTAGAAAAAAAATAAAGGGATGTGAAAACATAATTTTTAAGTAGGTGCCATATTATCCAATACTTACAGCTCACCATTTTTACATTCTTTCCTGTAAAATTCTTATAGAGGGGGAAAAAAATATCAAAAATATTTGGAAAAATCTTTTGATTTAGTAACCCATTCTCTCTTGCAGAAGTGATATGAGAAATACTGTACTTGTTATTTCATGGACTCCAGCTCTCATCATGGAGATGAATATTCCTGAAACATTACTTTGGTAGCAGTCTCTACTATTTTAAAGGCTTTGTCACAAACTTGGCCTTCTGATCCATCTTGCCTTGTACACCGAAGTTGCTGAAGCCGCTGTCATACGCCTCTTCCTCTGGAGAGGAGAAAGTTGGAGTGCTGGCAAGAGTGTATCTTGCATTTATGGATGCACAAAAGTGGGGTACGCTTTTTGACAAAGTTGATCCATCGGGGATGCTGAGCATAATTTAGTTTACTGTGTGTTTTTAAGGAGTTTATGGCTGAAATGAGATGGGAGACTGAGACTCAAGGGATCAGGGAAGAGAAGAGGTAAAGAGCTTAGAAAAAAAGGAGTTTAATGAGAGGGCCACTTCCTTTTGCAAGCTGTCCTCTCCAGCAGCAGAAGTTAGGGCTGCCACTTTCACTTTTCATAGATGACAGAAATATCATCATCACAAAATAGCTAGGAACTAGTGGCTCTGCTGAGCATTTAAAGCTATTTGGAAGACTGTCATACAATAAAACTCTACTCCTAAAAAAGAAAACCAAAGATAAAGTATAGATTATATTTTGCACTCGAGTTGCTTACAAAAAAAATTCTGTATTTTCCTCAAAAATACACTAGTTATTGGGGAAAAAGAAAAAAAAAAAGAAAAAAAATCACACATGTAGCATTTTCTTTACCTTCACAAGAACTATGTGAAGCTTTCACACATTGTGGTATGTTGAACTTTGTACTAAAACAGTCATACTGCATTACATATCTCTCAGCTTCAGGGCTTAAGAATGCTCATAAATTAGAGAGCTGTTTCCTTCAAAAACAAAATGATAGTGAAAATTTATAAGTGCTGTAGGTTAAAATTTGGAGGATCTGACTCCATCCTGAAGCATACTTCAACAAAGCTGTGTATTGGCTACACTTGCTAATGTCACAGGCTTGTATCCTTAATGGATTTCTCTTCCATGGTCTGCTCCAGTCCTTACAGAAACTCATGTAAGCTCTTAGCATCCACAACATCCGGTGTTAAGAAGTCTGAGAACGCCTTGTATCTGTCTTAATCCACCTCCTTTTACCTTGATTTACTTATTCTAATTAACTGCCTAATTCTTATGTTAGAAGAGACAGTAATTATCATTACTTATGCACTCTATCCATTTCAGCCAGGATTATAAAGACTGCTTCCATGTCTGCTGCTAGTTCTTGCAGACAAAAGAATCCCAACTAACTTACTTGTCATTCCTTGCATAGAAACCACTCTGTAGACTTAAATATCTTTTTTCTTTCCCTTACCCAAATTATTTCCTGTTTGAGTTTTTAATTAGGGAGACATAGTATTTAGTACTGTAGAACTGAGATAAAACCAGAGTTATGCTCGTTAGTACTATGACAGGAATTTTTTTTATTTCTACTCCACTTACAATTTTTCATTTCCTCCTCCATCTTTGTTAAGATTAAAAGCTCTACGATGGCTGCTTGGTGTTCTCATAGCACTCTGCTATGACCAGACACTACACCAGCAAACGCAACACAAAAATATCAGCCAAAAAAGAAATATTGAAGAGTGATACAAAGTTGTGATATAAAGATATCACAGAATATAACGACATAAGAGAGTGAAGATGCTTCTCAAGCATCTAGACTCTCTGATAAAAAGATTCTTTCAGTCAAAATTTGTAATATATACATGCACACACAATAATTCTTATTTTCAAACTAAATATATTTTCTCTTTTACCTGTGAAGGAGTTCAGGATTTAGGGATGAATGGCAGTGAAATGAGGTAGCTTCTTTCCTTAGTTATACACTTGGAGTTCACAATATAAAGAGCGCTGCAAATATATTGGTCTGCAGTAAGATGGGGTCATGTCAGCACAGATTTTTTCCAAATCAGATATTTCAGGCCTATTAACTAGGAAAAGTTCAGTAAAATTATTGCAACTATAATGAAAATAAATGAAAACATTGTATAAAGACAGATAGTATAACTTACTTAAGGATTTAAAAAATTATTGGAAGAAAAATGTCAAAAAATTAAATTATGAAGCTTCAAAAATTGAGGTATTCAGAGTCTCACACATTAATCTTGCTGTTATTGTTTATAAATGAGCCATAAAAAAAAAAATGAAGAAATCCCAAACCAAATATGTGTATATATTTAACATTTAAAACAGCAAAACATTCTGATTATTTCTCAATTTGTCGTTACTTGACAGAATTCTTTTAAGCACAATTCCTGATTATCTGTAATTTTCCTTGATATAACTAACTACTGTCCAGGTTGCTCCATTTGCTAGTCTTTTATTTGCATAATTGCTTTGTCTACCTTGTTTAGATTCTTTTTCCTAATAACTTCTCAAACACCCTCACACATTCACAAAAATTCTCCATGAAGTTTATGTCATCATTAGGGGAAAAAAAAAAAAAAAATGCAGCCGGAATTTTCCTAGAATCGATTGATATGTTTATGCAAACATTGCCTTTGTTTTTTCTTTTTTCCTCCCCCCCACAGCAAATAAGCTGGATCTGATGTTGGATGTCTTACCAAAAGACAACAACAGCAAATCTGACTGCAAAGTAGCCGCAATGATTTACAGCTACATGAGGAAGAAAAGTTCATCTCCTCCTTCTAGATCATTCTGTAAGACAGCAAATCTTTCACCCAGGTATTGACTTGGTTTCATTCTATTTTATCAGGAGCTTTTACTAGAAAGCATACAGGTGTAGCATTTCAGATGAAAATTAGATACCACAATAAGACTCTGTAAGCCATAAAGATGTCAAGTCCATCAGGTCTCTAACAAATGTATTTGTGACTGACAAGTTAGGCTTATAGACATAACGAGTTTGGGTTTGGTTAGAGGTGATACTTAAGGTCCTCTGCCAAATGGATGAAGAAACTTTGTCAGGCTTAAGATGATGGAAACAATGAGATTGGTCTATAGAAGATAGGTGCTGCTTTTTTCATTTTGCCTTTTTTTTTTTTTTTTTTTTAAACTTCAGCAAAATAAAAAGGAATAGGAATACTCTTTTTTTCCCCAAATTCATTTACGTGTACTATAATCACTGACCTAAAAATGATCTACAGCAACACATGCTGTACTGATGGCTGCACACAACCTCAGCACCACTATGCAAATTAAAAAAAAAAAAAAAAAAAAAGTACTATTTTCATTAGAACAAATTTCTTCTATATCTGTCAAAATGAGAATCTGGCACCTATTGTTACTGTCACTCCAAAGACTGATTTTATTTGTTTCCTAACCAATAACTATGGTGTACACTAACGATGCAGAATGGAAAATGCTAGGCTGTTATTTCAAGAGAGAGAGAGATGAGCAGCAGTTCATAAGGGGCTGTAGGTATTCAAAGAGGCAATTTCACAAGTTGTACAGTGTTTCCATTGCAGCACTAAGGGAAATATATTATTTGTAAACTGTATGGGACTCTCATTTGGCAGGTACTCTACTTGAAGCACTTTTTTTTCAGAAAAAGTACTTTGGCTTAGCATTGTATAGCTCTGGGACAATGGGTTCTTCTGAATACACGCCAGAAAGTCCTTCTTACGATTTTTTTTCTGTTGGCTTTACATAACATAGTAAAGACTACAGTTACCAGTTCAGTGCAACTGCATTGACTTGTATAGTCAGAGCTGGGCAGAGTATTCTCCTTTATCTTTTCATTTCTTCATTGGCATTCACAGTCATTAAAAATACACCTCAGCCAAAACCTCACCCTTAGTTTTCCATTAAAATAGGACCTGATTAATGTTCTAGTTGCCTATTTTTCCACTCTTCTCAAATTGTTCCAGCATTAATTAGTTCTGAAAATCAGTGTTGTTATATTCCATTACTTTTTCCCCAACGGTATCTATCCCTTCGTGAACATTTCACTACAACAGCATCAGTATCAAACACACAAGGACAATTAAGTTAATAACGTAAGCTGGTACTTAAGTAGGTAAGTTCTACCGACCAGCCATTTTAGGGTGTCCTATTGTATGTATTTTGGAAGCAAAATGCATCTATTACAACAGATTCAAAATGTGCAAGCATTTTTCTCATTTCACATGAGGATTCTTTGTGTCCACGCAATGATTTCTTTGGTTTGCAAATAGGAAGGATGAGTTTCTTGGTCTGTAAGTGGGAACTAGCGAAGATCTACTTTTACAGGGTTCTTCAGAAATTTTTACGAGAAAGTTTTATGAGAAAGGAATTTAACAAAATCAGTTCCAACAAGCAATAGCAAGAAGTTACATCAAATACCACCAAACAACAAGAGGATATGTGTAAAACAGACAATTGCCAACACAGACCAAGTGTTAGGAACTAAAATCTATCAAGTGAACACATAGCACAGTATTACAGGTGAAATCCTAGACATTTTAAGTTAATGGGAATTTTATCACATATTTCAGCGTGACTGAAATTTTAGTGTGTTTTAAGAACACAGAAACTTGTAAACAGCTGTAGTCTTTGTAGTTCATTGAATGACAAATGGAAAAGTTCCTTGCACTTCTGGACTGTTTGTGAACACATAAAAGAAACCATTATTGCTCTGTTCAGGCAGACATCAGATTAGGTGTTTCTAATAAGATTTCTCTCAAAAGTATTAATTTGACATTTTAATTATTTTTTCTGCTACTGATATTAACTGTTTTTTTCTTTCCATAGGGTACCACTGGAAGTCTGTGTCTAGCTGATTACCCATTTTCAAAAACTGAAATTACAAAAAGGATCACCTAAGTTAAATGAACTCAGAGCTTTAGAGAAACTTAAATTATAGTTAAGCAGTCAGAGATTAAGGAACAGTTTTTGACTTCTACCTAAGCATTAAAAGCAAAGCTTCTTCTGTAGTTCAGTTGTTCCACACTATTTCACTAAACCTCTGATGTAATCTGTTTCTATAATTAATCTAAATGATTTTAATTAGTACCATCTGTAATGCAATTTGTAAACTGATTACTTCTGTATATATGCATATAAGATAAAATGAGGATAATCAACAAATTTAAATAAATTCTGACTATAGGGTTTGTTTGTTTTTTTTTCCCATAGCTTTGTGAACCTCAGCTTAAATTAGATGAGGACATAAAATCAGATAAGATCTCTCCTGATCTCATTTATAAACCAACAGCAAAACAGTCCTAAAAATGAAAGACAAAATGGACATGTATTTTTTGCTTAATTGCATAGGTTCTGTGATGGCTGCTGCACCAACTTCTATTTCATAATGACAATAGCCAGGATAGGAGTTTTCACCTTAAAGACAAAGCATTGTTTCTGTGATCTAGTCCATACTTTAAATAGATAACTTTTAACCTGCGAAAACGCTTTGATTACTTAGGGTCAGTTTTTCCAATTATAAAATAGAAATTGCTATCACAGAAAACATGCACTAAATTCACCAGCATTACACCTAATTAGAAGTGGAATGTACCCAAGCTTTATTAGCATCTGAAGCCTAATTCTTACTTGTATGTCTTAGTGCTCGCTTCTTTTATCTGATACTATAATAAAGCGAACTTGTTACGTCTTCTATCTACAAAGACTTCTTCCAAATGCAAAATATAAGAGTCTTTCTATAAACTTCATTTAAGTTTCAGAGATCCCTGCTTCATTTACGCACATGAGGCAAGATGGGATCCACCACATACCTGGTGCCTTAGCCCAGTTAGCATCATCGATATTCAGGATGAGCCCCTATTTAAAAGACTTCAGACCATTTCACCAATTATTATGTGCAATTAGTTCCTATCTGTAACCAACTTGTACAACTTATTTAACCTATCAAAACATACCTTTCTTTTTATTTTGTAATGAAAGAATGGAATTTATTAACTTAGCCAGCACTGGTCAAGTTAACATTCATAACAAACAGATTTAATAGAGCTGATACTGATAAAACAAGAATAGATTATCATAAGGATGTTTTTTTCCCCCCCTCATGCTTGTCCAATAAATAAGGGGAAGTATAATATGAAAGGAGATTATATATATATATGGTGTGGTATATAGTAAGCATTTGCTTTCTAGATGGCAAGGTAGGTAAAGAAACATCCAGAAGAAAATCATTCCTTTTAGGGAACAGTTGAAAGTTTCCCACTAAGGTGCATAGCACAGACTTTGCTGTTTGCACTGCTGTTAATGGTGTATTGTTTTCTCAAAGACCTTTATTTCACTGAATTTAGTGATAAAGCCAATACAGTAGCTCTTAGGGGGAAAAGTTATTCTGAGAATATTCCCCCAGAACTATTAAAATTGAAAGGATCCACATGATATTCCCAAAAATCAAACTTTTGTCTAAACTTAGATCTTGGATAGCCAGATGTAGCTCTCCTCAAAACTGTCTCCCTTGGCATCCGAAGAAAATTGACCGGGATATAAATATACTAGCTCTTCAAAATAATAATAGTAAAATCAACAACCTTCCCCCAATATTTCTTACTCTCTTTTCTTTTTTAATTGAAAAAAATATATATTTTTTTCCATGAGTAATGAATTCCCCAAGAATCAGAGACTCTTGATCCTGCATAAACACCATATTCTTTCAGTATGTTTTATTGCCAGTACAGGGCTCTACCCTAGCAAAACAACTCTTAAGTCTTGAAATGAAACATCAGGCACAAACAAAAGTGGTGACAAAGACTGTTATATCAAAGACTATCCATACATGTAGAACCAGCTGTTCGCATAAAATGTTTATGAATAATTGTTTATTTTTTTAGCTAGCACTAGGATACTATTCTAATTAGAACTGTTATTATTGATTTTGTTTATCACAGAGTGTCTATGAAAAAGCTCTGAATGAAGCTCCATATTCCAAAGCGCTGCACAAGATAAAACCACAAGTACCATTCTCCCCTAGTCCACCCCTCAAAAATGTTCTTTATGTAAGCAAACAACAACAAAAAGTTCAAAATGCATTATTCTGACTTTGAAACAATTCTCAAAAAAGGTCTAAAGTATGACATGTAGAAATTGTCAGAGACCTCCTGTCAGCGGAAAGTTTTCCAAAAACAATGGATTTTACTGATCAGACATTTTAGCAAATGCGAATCATTCGCTGAAAACATATGTATGAGAGTCATGGTGCTTGAACAGTTATCACGACCATGCCTAATAGCACATAATTCCACATGACATGAGGGTAAACATGCCAAACACTTGATTGTTATCAAAGTGAAGACCCCTAGGTCATTCTTCTGTGTATGCACGTATAGATGCTTTCTATTCCAATAGCCTAAGAGAAAGTACTCTCACTTTTCAAAATAGAGTACATTCAGTTTTCTTTAGTCTTTCTGCTGTGTTCCAAAAATAAACTCTTAAACTACCTGAGATTTCAATCTTAAATATTTTATCTTTTTGATATGAAAATAAGCCATGGCATGGCTTCCTAGTGTGACATGCCTCTTTCAACTGATTTAAATGTTAGTGGATTATAACAATTATTTAAATTTCCTTCCCTGTATTCTGCCGCAGAAAACTTACTTTCCCTCATACTTTCAGGGAGAAGGAAATGGAGGTCGTCAGGCAGTGTCACATCACCATCTTTTACTATGTCCATCTGTTACATTCATCTATGCAAAAGCAAATGAGTGGTTTCTCAATACTAATGTTTCAACTACTCCTAGAGAACTCCTCCTGTAGTCAATTACAAGATGACTTCCCCCTGCCCCTTTTTTATGGATATAGATAAAATATGTTTATAATTTCTCATTTAAATGGCAAATCAAGTAGAGAGCATATCATGCTATTCAAGCACATGAATAAATCAGGTGATGTCAGATTTCACGTTGCAGCATTTGCTCTCATCTCCCTCACCCCAAGAGGGCTGCTTACTAGTTGTAAAAGATTTGTAATGCCAAATACTGTAACCTTTAGTCAGTTTTCATGTTGGTTTTAATGTTACTCAGCCTTCCAGTAATAGCTGCACTCACGTTAAATGCGCTGTACAAAACCACTTACTGAAGCCCCGTTCTGTTCTACAGCTTGTCGCCATCCGAGCTGGTGCTTGTCTCGCAGCACGAGGCTCATCCCAACAGCTCTCCAGACGTGTTCAAGCAGACTGCTGGCCCCCTGCTTAGTTGCTGGCCCACAGCCTGGCTGTTTACAAATTTCCCCTGCCTTTTCAGAAGCACAGACGTTACAATAACATATAGGGAATATTTTAACCCCATTAGTGCCTGTTGTCAAAGAAAAGGAACAGTACTTACTGCTTATTTTCACTCTTTTGTCATTTGAAATTGGGGAGAAAGGACTGGTGCATCTTTTTGTAGGGAAGCAATATAGACCTGAATTAATTCTACTTAACCTCAGATATCTCATCGCACTGTTGGGGAACTTAGCTGACATCCTTTTAGTATATTCAAATATATTAGTTAGGTTATCTACATCCTGTATGTAACATTACAATGAATTTCATCTATTCCTTGGTCAGACCTTACTTCCAAACAATTGCGTTAAAGAAATTAGAATATGAACTGAGAAAAGTGCTGGAAATGCTGTTAGAATGATTTGAGGAAGAGAGAAAAAAAAAAAAAAAAAAAAGACTATCTTTACAAGAAAACACTGAGAAACTTTGGCTTGTTTGGTCTCTAAAAACAGACATTAAGATTGGGGAAGCTCTGTAAATTTCAAAGAATCAGTAGTTATAAATCAATTGGCCACACATAAATTCGGCATGGAAAGTAAAAGCGAGACTCTAGAAAAGCCTTGTGAACAGTGGGGGAAAAAAGAACCTCCCAGTTTTTATGAGTGCACTGAATTATCATTCACAGATCATGTCCCGTCTTCTAGAGGAGGTCACATCCTTCTGAGAATACTAATTTAGCTCACTGGACTGAACTTACCTGCATTTATGAGATGCATTTGTAAAACTGTTCATATTTTTATATGCGAAGAGCCTTTCAGCCTTTTCCCAGTGTCAGGGGTGAAAACGATGCCTGTAGCTAGCAGGAAGAAAGGGGACCCTCCACCTGCCATGAAGGTAGGTAGTTATAGACCTGGTGGGCCTGAGGGGGAACGAGTGTCCTCTGACCCACGTGATGGAAAGGCACAGTGAAAATATATCAACTCTGGGGTTAACAAACAGTCTAACACAACATGGGAAAAAGGGCTCTTTCCATGTCCTGTGTCCTCCCTGGGATAGCAAACCTGGACTGTCGACTTTGCTGCAGGCATTCTGTAGTTCATTTTAAAACAAAGATGGAACTTCTCTCAATGACAGATTATGCCTAAAAAAAACTTTTGTTTTGACTTCTCTCTCAACTATGTAGCGATTATGTTGGGGACTTTATGCTTTTGCAACTTGGCATGTATCCAGAGCAGGCAATTCCGCAGAGGATCTTACTATCTGGAGTTGCTAATTATACAGATTAGCATCTTATCTTGCTCTCTCATCTCATTTAAACAAAGGTCTAAAAGGGCTGGAGCTCTTGATATCCAATAAAATAAGACGACATTTCCCAGTCTTCAGTTGTTTATCTCTCGTACAAAGGTCACTCTTGCTAGGATAAAGGGACCAGAATGATTTTATTCTCAGGTTAGGATCAATTTGTCTATGTAAGGTACAACCATACAGAAAACAGGACCCGGTCTGACTGAATTATCCTTGGATAGGCTGAGATACACTGATAAAGTAGCAGCCTGAATAAACCTCATTGCTATTGTCAAACTGATCTTCCGACAATAAGTCTTTGTAAAATAAAATAACCATTTTAATGAGTTAGAAAGCTGGCTCCAATAGTGAGAAGAAAGAGGTATTTTCTCCTGGCATCAAAAGGATTGCCCAGCAAACAAAAACTCTTCTACTGATAAATGTGAACACTGTTTCATTTTTAGTTCCCTCCACTTTCATGATCCTATATAATGAATTTTCACTATTTTGTGAACTTCTTTTTGCTTCATTTGGAAAACATGCTATAAAAATGATTTAGCAGGAAAGTTTTCTAGCATTCAACCCACCCCATTTTGGGGTCTTTGTCTCCTTGTTGGAAGTTCTTTCCAGTTCTATTACAAAAGAAAATATTTTTAAGCAAACGCTTGCTATCAGGATCTAAAATCTAGTGGCCAGAGATCCAAACCAAACAGTAACTCTCATTAGCTGTTAATTTCTATTCTTTCCTTGCCTTTATCTCTGAGAGTTAGCATGTGTTCTGGGGCAATGTAAAGTCATATATCCAGCTTTCCAGAAACTTTTACGTCAGTGATGTCCTTTTGAGTTTGTCTGCAGTACAGCATCAAGTTAGAATAGCAAGCATGCTTACTCCCTCCCTCCAACTTACCTTTTCTGCCTACTCCGCAAGTTGGTACAAGTTGGTGATGTCCTCTCGCTGTTCATTTGTAAAGATGCCGGCCACAGCCTGGGGTGCATCCCGAAGCCACAGCTGGCGTGCTGAGGGACTTGCTACTTCCTGAAGCACACCATAGCGTGGCAGGCTAGAGCCGTTCCTAACATGAGTTTTCCCAATGAGGGCAAAGGAGCAGCAAGCTTAGTCCTGCCTTGCTCTACTCACACAGATTCAAGGCTACACTCCTACCATTTGAGCCAAGGGACTTTTTAATATCTTTTGTAAGAAAACACACCTTTAAAAGAAAGTATGCCATGTCTGTACCTTACGGTCACATACTATTAAAGCTAGAGATTTCCAATCCTGGATAAACTTCCATCAATTCAACCTATATGCAAAACCACTGAGAAGACGCACATTAAAAATGTGAAGTACAACTGTCAGGAGGAAAATTAACAGCACCAGTGGAGTCTTAATGTTCAGCTACTGTGAATAGGTAACATCAATGCTTTGCTGTAATAAGACTGAGTTTGAAGAAAGATGGAAAGATTTCTGAAATATCAGAGTGCTCTCAGAAGAAATTTTGCAGAAATCACTTTTTCATACAGTGGGATAAAGAACTTCACATCCGTTTTGCAGTAAGTAGCAGCAGCATAGGAAAAGCACCACACTAGCTGCTGTATGGTGATCTACAAGAAAAAAGAATATACTGTTTGGATCAAATAAAAAGAGCACCTTCAAAAACAGGCATAAAAGTTTAAAATCAGAAGAAACAAATAGAATTTACAGTGAAGCCAAAGAATAGCAATTCCTATTTTTAAAGCAATATTAAACTGAACAGGAAATTCAATAAAAACAGTATCTCTGGGATCAAGGAAGTGCATTTCCCTGCAAGCTGAAAAGCCTTACATCATCATGCAGACTTCAAGTGCATTAAAATATACAACTCTTGCTTACTGTAAAAATACATGGCTTTTAAAGACAGTTTTAAAACTCTATAATTTTAAAATACAATATTTCCCCCTTTTAATTCATTTCTATTTTTACATATGTTATACAATGGCTTAATGCTATAGATCTCATAAGAGTAATTTTTATATGTGGATTACCAATAGTTTTCTGCTCTCTTTGGTGTTTTTTGGTTTTGAGGTAGATGGGAGGAGGAGAGGAAGGAAGGTTACTCTTCGTTTCTTTCATTAGTTAGCTCCTTCTGTAGAATTACAGTTTTTTTAAATGCTCCCATTGACATAACACATTATGAAGCATTGTGCTGTGAAGTGTAACATCAGCTTGTATCAGTCACACTGCATTACTTTACATGCCTGGCCTAATGCGTCACTGCAGACTAACAGCAGAAACATCCTACAGAACTGAAAGCAGCAAAAGCTTGCAGATGAAAATATTGTAAAATAATTTTTGCATGTAGATACACTTCTTGTATAAACACACTCCAAATTCTGAAAGGTAACACCACTTAAGTGCAATTTCCCTGGGACAGCAGGAGGTTATCTGCAATACAAATACCACCAGAAAAACAAACCATTAGTCACTCTCTGGTAAAAGGAAGCATCTCCTGTGGCTATTTTAGAAATATTTGCATATTGAAAAGCAGCTTTTTTTTACTGTTCATACAACCCTCTGATGGTCAATTATTTTGGAGAATGCTGCTCTTAAGGATAAGACTATCAGCATTTTGTTTAGAAAATCTTTTTTTTTTTTTTAATGTAATAAGAAATATGCTTTTTCTGTAAATTTTTAGATATAAGGAAAACTATTTTTGGATTGGCTAACCCTCTCTTCCCCTCCTCCCATCCTCACAAGCTGCAATAGGATTTATTTTTAGTTACATTTTTACATCCTCAGTCTACAGCAAATGATATGATTTAACCCTTTGCAGTTAAGTATTTTCAAATAAAAGTAAATTTATTTTAGGCCAACAAGTTTTAGTATTTTATTTAAATACCATTATACAGATAGCCAAGTGTCTAAATACCATTATACAGATAGTCAAGTTCAAGATAGTCTTCCTTCAGATAAATATATACAGTTACTAAAATTTTTAAAACAGAAGTTACTGTCTCGGACTATACATAGCTGGACTGGGCCAATAAGGAACCAAATGTTTCCTCATTTTTGGCCTGAGTTTCTATATATAAAATGCACACAGAGCACACAGCAAACCTGGGTTTGGTCCCCTCATCCTCAGCAGGGAAAATGATAGTAATAGTGCAGTAAGTATACATCTACCCTCAAATCATCCCCCATCCAGAACCTTTAGCTTACCATGGTTAGCAGAAGCAATCCCCCTCTTTAATAGTTTCTAAAACTTCCAGTGAATTCAACAAGTCGATCTTAGCCGATGTGTGTGTGACTCCTCAGAGACTATTACATTATGTATTTATCACCTTGATAAACATATACTCTTGCCTCCAAAGGTCAGAGGATTGAACAACTAGTTCCAACCTCAAAGAAACTGTTGGACTGCATATCACTACTTTCCATTGGTTCAAAAACATGGAAAAGAATAGAAAGTCTAGACCCAGCCTACAGAAGCACAAAGAATAGGTACTTTGGGAAACAACAAGTTCTGTCTCTTGTTCTTGTGTGAAGCCCAGTCAGTCAGATCTCACATCTGCTAGACTGACAGACTGAAACTGGGGGCTCTTCCCCAACACCCCCCGAGCTGCCCATTGCCACGGCTTCAATCCTGCAACCATTCGCACATGCAAAAAAAGTAGGCTGAAGCAACCAGGGAATTTAGACACACTCTCTAGTCTGAATTTAGACAGTCTTTCCCCGTTGCATCGAGATAAGGAGTGTAATAATTGTGCTATTTTAGCTAAAGGTACTCCATGAGTGCTTGTGTTGCAGACACCTGTTCTGAGCGTGGCAAATGCTATTGCTAAATCCTTATTTCATTTTTCATGGAGATAAAATTATGGTTACAGCAGCTAGCTGGAAAGCAGCTGGAAATTTGAGCTGGAAATCTGAATAACAATTCAGTTTGTGGTTAACTTGGAAATACAAACTGTGGCTTTTTTTTTTTAAGGTATATCAGCTGTCTTTAGTGAAGCTGTTGCTGCACCTGTATAATCTGGTATTTTCATACGCACTATTTAGTAAAGAGCTCACAGCAAGCACATAGCACTACAGGTGTGCCTGGCAAGTGCCAGAGATATTAGGCTCTTCTATCAGTTCATTGCTGTTACCTACACTAGCATTTGATCCCATCAGAAATCAAGCGTGTGCATGCACTTATACATAGCAACAGTGCTTCATACATCAACCTACAGCTATTTTCCAGTCTTTATAAACAATCTGCACATGTATTTTTCTCCATTTCATTTGCATCTAATTAGATGTAGATAATAAATGAGTCCTGTCTGGGAGGAAGGGTGCACCCAGTGTTTTCCTTTGCCCATCACTGCTTCGTGATGCATTCCTCCACAGAGGCAAAACACTACAAATTAACTTTTTTTACTTGAAATTTTATTTGACCTCTTTGCTAATTAGTGCATACAAAAATGTCAGTTTACCCACGGGCAAGAGTAACCCAACTAACAGCTGAATTACCAGAAAAATGTTACTGTGTTTTCATTCCAGTAGTTTACTTCAGTATTTTATATTTCAGTATATATTTTTACTGCAATTTTATTCTTCCCTCGTTAACTCTTAACCAATTTCTTGTCATATTCTTACCATCAATAGCTCATTGAAAAAGTTACTCTAACCAACATGGCAATTACTGTGATCATAAGGGATTTTTCTAGGTGGTCACTGAGGACAGCATGATTTCTTGCATACAGGCATAGCCTGGTATGCCCTCAAAAATACATTCTGGAGGAGTGTGACAGTAATTTGACAGGTAGTGGAGCAATTTCTCCTGAAAGCCATCATATAATAGAAAGATATTGTAAAGCAGAGACCTAAAACATAAGCAATTTAAAAATACAGAGACGATGTCTTTTAACATAAATGTTTTCCCATTCACACCCCAATAATATCACTCAAAAAAATAAGCCTTCTACAACATAAATGTAGAATAAATACAAGAAGGCTGCTATTGCAGAGCCACAGACAGGATGCTCCATGAAATCCAACTAATTAGTGTAAAATGTAAATAACATTACTGAAAGAATAAAAATACTGTAAAAAAATTAAAAATACTCTCAAAATGCTGTATTTTTAGCAGTTTTTAGCATATGAATTTACATATGTATTTTTAATACATATTTTAGCATAAGCTTTACATCCAGAAAGTTTTAGGCACTAAAGATGGGAAAATGGTGGAGTAACAACATGGAGAAATTATTTAAATGTGAGATGATGAAATGACAGTCAGACAGGCAACTGCGGTGTTCCTGCAGTACTTTTGGTTAAAGCTTATGAATGATGCCAATAATAGCCAATAGTCTTCCTAGAAGAGAGAAATGTAGTAAGTGTGACCTGGAAAAGTCATTTTCAGTTATTTGCAATGAAAGGTGCAGAGAAATGTTTCTGAAACTAAAACATTAGTTCTACTTCATTAGCATTTCATGGCACAATGTACACAGCTACGAGACATATGGCTTTTTAGATGGTCTTACACTCATTCATTCATTTTGTTCAAATGCATGGCTTTTTTTTTTTTTTTCTTGAAGGCTCCTTCCCTCAACCATTAATATTCATATTGTTCAAATATCTGAGTCATATTTATTTTTAACTTAATTCATGAATGCTACCTAGTCTGTATTTTTTTTTTTTTTGGATATGGAGTCTTGGACCACTCTGAAGGGACATTTTACCATGAACTTCAAAGCTTATTTCTTCTTCCACTTAAAAACTGACACTAATCCCTGGAATAGACCTACTTGTACTTCTGCATTCCCAAATCAGGCACTGTATTGTTTCATCTTCTTTCTATGGCTGGCCCAATAGCAAACATTTTCTCCACACTTATGTTTCTTAAACATCAATGCTGAAATAAAGATATTAGCTCAATATTTTGTATAAACAAGGATTACTGGTGGCACTCCAGTAATAACTTCCTTTGTTCCAGGCCATGCACAAATACAGAATACAATCATTTCTAATCTGAATATCTTTCAGATGAGAGACTTTGGGTAAAGAGAGGGATACATCTAAAGTAATACGTGAAGTCAGGGATTGAAGTGAGCATGCCAAATCTCATGTTGAGTGCTTTAATCCCACAAATCACCAAACTACCTTTCTTTGCAAGAAAAAGAAACATATCTCTTTCAAGTATCAGAAAGTCAGTTTACAAAATCATCTGCCGGTCTCTTTCATGGTTCCTCCCCATATGCCTAAGTAAGCTGGTTAAGAGAGAAGTAGACATGAAGCAACTATAGATGTAATGTTTTCATAAGCCTCATATCTTCCTAATAATGTTATATGCATAAATTATGAATAAGTTGAACTAAAATATTCCACTGAAATGGATATAGGAAGTCTGTGAAGTCACAGACTATGCCAAAAAAAAAAGCATTCCTTTTACTTTGAACTATGATGTGTATTTGGCTTGGACAATAAAACCATGGAAGCACGTATCAAAGTGCTTTGCTTTGAGTGACATATAGTCGGTTTCTTATAACCTCTTAGACTATTTTTTTCCATGAATTGGTGCTGCTACAGATATGACTCTTTACCAATAGCTAAAAAAATCTGCTTCTGGTACATTTTTAACAGAAGAACTCTCTGTTACGCAGGGTAAGTGGAAGAATGCATAATCGACTCAGCAGCAGATCAAGACCATTAGCATAGTACACACATGAATAACCAATACTTAAAAGGTTTAGTGCCTTGGGCCAGGGAAAAGGTACAAACACTAAATTCTACCAATGCTAAAACAAATGACCAAGAATAGTAGAGAGAGAAAGTGATTAGGATCACTAAATTATTAATCTTTGGATATTTAAAATGGATGAAGGTTAAATATCTGCTAATATCTTTTAAATGTCTGGAAATACACACATGAAGTACTGATAGGGATAGATAAAATGGCCAAAAACATTGCCACAGTACATTTAGATCACTACTCAAAATGTAAAGTTTTCATTTAAATATAGAATAAGACTGCAGACAGGTTCTGTGGGAAGTGACAACAGGCTATTACCTCTGTACTGAGCCTCCCGGCAAGGCACACAGCCCTAGCACAAATATACGGTGTGCAAACCGTATGACATGAAGCAGTCAGTGTCAATCAGAATGTGGTAAATCCCTGTCATTCATTTCATTCAAAGGTACCAAAGCATTCAAAAGGTACCAAAGCCATTTCTGCCCCCACCCCCAGGCTAACAAGATGTATTTACTATTTCTCTTGTATGTATTTTCTATTTATTATTTCTCTTGTATGTATTTTCTATTTACTCTTGTCATTTTTCCTGTCCTTCACACATACTGCTTGCCTGGATGAAGGCTAAACTTAGGTGATCAGTGTCTGCAAATGAACAGAGCTAGCTAGGAGGAATGGAAGACGCAAGATGTTCACTGCTGCAACAACTTTCAAGGGATATTCACCTGCTGCAACTGTGTAAATTTCTTATTTTACACATACCTCCCAAAGGAGTCCTCAGTAAAGAACAATTTGACATCAGACTTCAAACTTCTGCCTTCAGACATTTGTAAGAATCATACATTTGAAATCAGATGGGAAATAATTCCTAATATCTAGTTTGATTTCCTATATATCAAGAATTCACCTTGCATCAAGCGTGAATTTATAATTAATCAAATATTTTAAATCTGATCATAATTGAAAGAGTGGGAAAGTGTCAAGAGATGGAGCATCTGTGATGCTCTTGCACTATTTTTCAAAGTGATTAACCTCCCTCACTGTTACAAATATACACATTATTTTTAAGTGTTTGACACAGAATCTAACTAACTGTTTTTACCTGGTGGTTCCAGTCACTGGATGCTGAATTAGACAAACATCTTAGCAACAGTTCCTTCCCATAGAAAGAACAACAACAATAAATCTGCTAAAAATGCAAGTGCTTCTAAAACATTTGAGGCAAGTAAGATGATCTACAGAAAGGCTTTACCCACCCCAGCAGGGTGAATGTTTAATCACCTTAGCCTTAATATTTGTGGAGCTGCTTCTCATTTCACAATTTGAAATTTATCATTAGTCAACTCAAATAATATGTTTCAATCAAATTCATTAATGTTGAGAATTTGTAGTTGCACCTAAATTGAAGATTAAGTAGTCAGCTGGTTGTCACTAAAACATTTGTAAGAAAATTAGGAAGAAAAAAAAAAAAAAAGAAAAAGAAGCCTGTATGGCTTATTGATGACTGTATTCTTCTGACTGCATTGTTGACTACTAAATTATATGTAGATATTTACGGAATTAAGCTTAATGCAATCTAAATGTCCTGCCAAAGAAAATTATTTTTTTCTCCTTTTGTATTTCCCAACATCCCTTCTTCTACTGCTGTTTCTGAATTGACTGATAGCAGGAATACACAATTCAAGTTTGTCAGTTCTTTCAACATCAAAAGGCAACACATTAAAATCATCAACAGTTTTCTCTGATGAGTAGTAACCAAGAACGAAAAGCCATCTGTCAACACTTACTGAAATAATTTCATTACTCTTAGTTGTTATAAACATTGGCCAAGTCATGTCATTGCTCATTTATAACTACCCACCCCAGTTCTCTAATTCCCCTAATGCCTCAACCTCTATTATATCTCCATTACATAGTATAAAAAAGCACACAATATATAAAATTCTTAAAACAACAACTGATTTATGAATACTGTTTCCCTGGTAACATCACACTAAAAAGTGTCCAAACTCTTTCCACGCAAAGTGAGTTCATATGGTATTTTCAGGTTATGGGACAAAATTATACTTGAGCCCTAAGTTGGATTTCAAACCAAAAATCATAATACAAAATAAATATTTAAGTCTAATTAATTTTTTTCTTGAATCTTCAAGTGACAAGCAATCTGAGTGGAATAAAACTCCCAATAAAACATTTTTACTTCAGGAAAGTCAAATTACATGTCTTTCGTATCATAATTTAAAACCAAAAAAGCTTAATATCAAATTTTCTTTTTTCCTTCTTCTTTTTTCCCCTCTAACATCCATGGGATAAAATTTGTACAACTATTTAATTTTGCTATTTTAGTTAACATTTTTCAGTTAGCAATTTTTCAAAACAAAGATTGTTACTGACCTCATCAATAGCCAACTAGCATCTCACTGAAAAATCATTTATGCAGTACAAAAAGGTATAGATTTGTGAGGAGACTAAAGGAAATGTAAAAATAAGAGAGGCAGTCCAAATACAGTTTAAAGATCACAGTTTCCATATTTCCAAGGTTCCATATTTCCATATTTCCACAGTTTTCAAGGCCTGAGGACTGAAACATCTAAACATACTAAAAATGAGGATTGAACATACGTGGAAAAATCACATCAGCTTTACTGCCCATCAGGAACGTGTATGGAAAAATTGAGAAGGGGCAGTTACATGGGTAGTGAATTCTGATGCAGATTTTTTTTTTTAAAAAAAAAGACAATTGCCTCCTGTGATTTTTTTCATGTTGCACATGTAGGAAATTGCATGCATATAGAGCTAGAAAATTGACAGTGAGAGAGGGTGTCCTGTGAAAATATCAAGTGAGGAACAAACTTATGAAACGTCAAGTCTTTCATCCAGAAAGTAACTTCCCACAAACATGGAAGTTTTAGTTCTCCTTAGCGAAAGGCCAGCAGATTGCTTTCTACAGCCAATGTTCATAGAATGAAAATGAGAATAACAATGCAGATACAGATGGAAAGTTGAAACAAAGCAAAAACATTTAACTACTTGAAGCTGATTCCTTGCTTTCACTTACCGGATACCTGATTTCAGCAATACCTAATAAATCTTAGTGAGTAAACATGTACACTTGCAAGCACATTAGTTCTCTGTTAATAGTAAACCTGAGCTATATACATTATATTCAGTTCTGCTTCAGTTCAGAGTACAAAAAAACTTATAATCCTAGATAAGATGTGTGTATATATATATATACACACACACACATACATAATATACTTTCTTTAAAATCATGTATATATGGACAGCATCCATTGTTAAAAACATAGTATCAAATATTAAAGCAGGAGGGGAATAAACTCAAGATAAGGTCAAAGAATACTCTTCAGCATCACAAGACAATTCTGTAGCTGAACTCCATCAGTCAATTAAAATTCAGAATTAAGATCTCACATATGATTCCTGAAGGAGTTATGCTATCAAAATTTCATGCTGAAGTGACATTTTCATTCATGCTTTTGTTTAGCTGAACTGACCTGACGTTTCATACTTCTATCATTAAATGAATAAAACAGTAAATAAAGATAGAAATATA
>VZSV01000028.1:6732331-6746777 GCA_013398735.1 Nothocercus julius | reverse complement strand
TCCACCAGCTCACGGTCACTGCAGCCGAGGCTGCCCCCGACCTTCACATCTCCAACAAGCCCCTCTCTATTTGTCAGCACGAGGTCCAGTAGCCCAGCTCTCCTCGTTGGCTCCTCTACAACCTGCATCATAAAGTTATCATCCACGCACTGCAGGAACCTCCAGGACTGTTTGTGCCTGGCTGTGTTGTCCCGCCAGTTGATGTCAGGGTAGTTGAGGTCCCCCATGAGCACCAGGGCTTGCGACCGTGAGGCTCCTTCCAGCTGACTATAGAAGGCCTCATCGACTTCCTCGTCCTGGCCATGTCGCCTGTAGCAGACCCCCACCACAGTGTCTCCCACGTTAGCCTGCCCTTTAACCCTCACCCACCAGCTCTCCACTCGCTCGTCATCCACCCCCAGGCTGAGCTCCGTGCATTCCAGCTGCTCTCTCACGTAAAGAGCAACTCCCCCACCTCGCCTTCCCAGCCTGTCCTTCCTAAAGAGCACGTAGCCTTCCATAACAGCGCTCCAGTTGTGTGAGCTGTCCCACCATGTCTCTGTGATTCCAATGAGATCATGGCCCTGGGACCGCACACAAATCCCCAGTTCCCCCTGCTTATTCCCCATGCTTCGCGCATTGGTGTACAGCCATTTCAGGGAAGTAATGGAGCCTAATAATCCTTCCTTATAGGAGAAGTCATAAATATATGACTTCTGCCTAACCTACTGTTCAATAATCTCCTCCTTTACATTAAAAATATACTAGCTAAAAAATCCAAAAGATGGCCAATGTCTCTCAAAGACTTCTGAACTATTCCTATGTGGTAAAAGTCTAAATGATGGAGAGACATTATCTGAAATTACTTCATGAAGTGAATTATCAATTTCACTTCATGCTCTAAAAACAGTGAGTACCTTTAACATATAATTCTCCCAACATCATATGTCTGTATCTACATATATTTAAAAATGTTTAGAAATCTACATACTCTTGTTTCAATCGAGGAAAACCACCACCGTTTTAACAAAAGAAAAGAAAACTCCATACCAGTCATGACTTTCTGATAACCAAACCACCCAGTTTTCAGTTCATTCCCCCTTTAATCAGAACATCCCTCCTTCCCAACAGCCCAAATGCACTGAATTTGTCATTCTGAATTTGAATTACAAAAGGTGACACCAAAATGAAATGCATTTTCCTGAAAAGAATGATGACTTTTTTTTCCCCCCTAGTAACAGCAGTTCATAAGAGTCTTACTGTGCTGCTGAAGGTTAAAGGTGAGATGTTAACTATGATTTTTCCAGGGAACCAAAAATCTTAGAAAACAGATCTGGATTTCTTTGATAATGATTGCTTTTATGATGGGGTCACTTTGTTACTTTTAGCAATTGCATTTCCACTCATAAATGTCCCTTTCCCGTTCTACCTTCTTTTATTGAAATAGTTTTGACGAAATAAATTTATAAACGATCATTTCTTATTCGCTGAGTTTTGTTACAACTTCCTAGTGGAAGTATGAGCTAAAAATCCAACCATTTAAGTGGGCATTTTCCAGTTTTCTAACACAGAGTTTGTTGAAAATCCTGGAAACAGACTCTCCAGACTGAAAATAAATTGTCCCTTCTGCCAGTATGCACATTGGCACAAGGTGGTGACGGTTTACAACAGTGCTGGAATCTGGCCAAATGCCACTGATATTTTTGCAAAAATAGCAAAAGCTGCTTGCTTGTAGAAGGTTTTTAGGGGGGTTTTTTGGCTTTTTTTTTTTTTTTTTTTTTTTGCCTCTGCCTCAAATATTTTGCTTCATTATAATTCATGCAGATTCTGAAATTTTTATGTGAAGGTATGTTTAAAATATAACAGCTCATAAATTAAATAAAAACAGTTACCAAAAAAAAAAAAGGGGGGGGGGAAGGGAGGAAATACCTTCACTGAAAGGGTTCTTGGGTTTTTAAAGAGTAATTACTGCAATGCATTCTACTTTTCTGATATGCACTGTATCATACTTTAACTGTCACAAAACAATTCACAATACACCTTTATATGAACCAGAAATAATGGTTCATTTGCTTGCAGGAAAGAAAGAATATATCCTCCTGAGCACGAGTAGGCATAAATGTATTATATCAAGGACTCATGGTTATGGCTGTTATCAAGGTTCATGAGATAGAAATCATATTTTAGTTGTCAAGTCTTACAGTTCCCAGTCTTTGTTGTGGGACAAGTCATCTGCAATGCTTTTATGAGTACCATAATTAATCAAGAAACCCTAGCTTAAAGTCTTTGTTTAAAAACACATTAGAAGCATCAAATAATTTTATGAAGTGACAAATCTAAATGCTGCAAAAACATAATGAGTATGAAAAAAGATAATCTGAAATGTCAGACAACACATACACACACATTTGACCTCATTTATATTCCTCTTCTATCTAGCCCAGATAAAGCACATCTGGCATTTGATATTTTGTACATAAAAGTCTTGCTGAGCCTCATCATAACCAAGTGTGTCTCATTCCCTCTTTCTCTCTGCATGAAGCATGGAGTTACAGTGTGCAAAACTTAATATTTTTTCAGCTCATAAATGTTTATCCTCTTCAAACCGTTGATGCTTTTGAAGTACAAGTAGAACACTGCACAGGTGGAACAAAGATTGCACAAATAAGTGCTAATCCTTGAAGAAAGCAGGAAAGAAAGCATGAAAGAACCACCTAAAATGTTGAGATTTTCCTTATATATCCTGAAACAGATAATAAATCTCTTTTAGTGACAACCCTAACTGCATTTTCTTTTTGCACATGAGAGCAACATCCTGTCAGTCACTAATTACATGTTTAGATGTAAAGCACACAAGCCCACTTCCAACCTCTTCGGAAAACAAAACCAGGAATTCCCTGGGAGAGAATAAGCATTTTGTATTAAAGCAGTCCTTTCGTATTAGAAGTCAAGATTTACAAGTCACCAAGATTTACAATTACAGGAGCAAAATCAATCTTCTTGAGTGTAACAGAACCACCATGAGATCCATGAGGTACAGTAAGACACTTTGCTTTTAGGGATGCCTGGATGCCAGCAATGCTAGCATGCTGATGTTTAGAAAGCATTGCTCACTGCCTGCTTTTTCCACTAGTCGCTGTCCTCACCACTCTTTTCCCCTCCCCACTTTCTTCCTTCTGCGTCTTTCCTTGGTTAGTACTACTACNATATATATGAGATAGTATTTCTTGTTTTAAAAATATAAAGCAAGGATATCTTACCGTTTTAAAGTCACTAAAGGCAACCTATTTGTTTACAACTATAAAAGTCTTTTACATTACAGAAAGTTTAGTCACAGTTCATACATTAAGCAAGATGGATAAAAAATCACTAACTATTTGGCAGCATTTGGCATGATTCTTGTTCCTCTGGAAGTTGGTTATTATTACTTCACTCAAATACACTTATATATACTTATTATAACTTCACAATTAATAGCAGTTTTTTCATAAACCTAAATAGTAGTAGGATTGATTCTTTGGAAATGAAAGCATTATTATGGTATATAATGTAATTCAACACAAAGTTGTTGCTCAAAGAGAATATATAGGATTGCATAGGTTTCTTCTATAGCCCATATGAAAGAAAACAACAGAAATTCACACTCTACTTCATGCAAGCTTATGTAGGAGTATAAGGAACTAGTCACCTCGTTTGGAATAAACAGCAGAAGGGTACGTTTTTGATGTCGAAGTTGCTTAGATGCATAGCCCTACTTAAATCAATATGAATTAGGCATCTAAATACACTATTTGTGGATCCGGGCCTATGTTACTTGTACATCAGAATAATCAGGAGAGATTTAGTATGCATGGTTTGCTTCCCTGAAGGTTGAGCAAGAGCTGTGGTCAGCCAGCATTAGAAATGACTCAAGATGAATGGGGAAATAAATTTCACAGATCTGAGCTTCTCTGGAGGACTAAAACATTTGCACAGAAGGACAACCCTTCTGTACCGATCAGTGAATCTCCCCTATGCCAGTGTCAGCAAGCTTCCTGTGGGATTTACTGTGTTATTGCATCTCCATCTGTGCTGGTCTCTAACATCTTGGGAAGATCTGGAAGCATAGATACGAATTACAGTAACACTAAAACTCTATTTCTCAAAGGCAGTGTTGCTTGGGAAATAGCATCTGGCCATGATCTCCTTATTCCACAGCTTCAATTGCTCTAACATTACAGAATATCCATTATATCAACTTTTAAGTTACACTTTTCACTACTGTCATAGAAATTGAGTTTTTCCTCATTATCAAGAAAGGCAAAATCTGGTGATAAGAAATATTATCCTTGTTTGATATCATAATTTTTTTTTTTAGTTATTGTTAATTAGTGACTGTGAATGATTGACTAAACTATTTTGAGGGAGTATCAAATACAATCTTTGTTGTAATTACCAATTAGGGCAGATAAAATGTCAACTTCTGAATAATTTTCCATATTACAACATAGCTTAACCCTGTGTTATTTAACCTTTAAATCATAATTTCATACAAGGCACCAATGGCCCATCTTTAACCAGCCACTTCAAGTTCCACGAATGCCACTGTAAATGGAAAACAGTATTATAAATATTTATCTAATATTTTTATAATCTAATCTATAATCTAATATTTATATAATATTTATTTGCTATAAAACAGAGCAGTTAGGTTGTCATGGTATGTTTTGACATCAGTTTGAATTACTGTGTTGTTTCCAAAAAGCTTCATTGTGATTTCTGTACTCCTGGAAAAGCTGAAGCCAGATACAGTACAAGTGTTTTGGGCTTCTCCCCTTTCCCGCTGACTTAGACATCCCAGAGCCGGGGCTGTGCTGAAGGCAAAGAGATGAAGCTTTCCTTGCTTCTGCAGAGCCATCTGCCACCCCCCAGCCGGCAGAACCGTTCCAGGTGGCATGCAACCTGGTCAAGCCAGGGCCTCTCCAGTTGGATACACAAATGAGATGTTTATGCTGGAGGGATTTTCAAGCTTCTCCACAGATGACAGTTCAACTGGAACCTGCTGCCTTCTCTGCTGGTGGAGCTAGACCAAGGCAGAACCCTCTATGTATTCCCAGCAAGGACTATTTTAGCATATTCAAAAGTTGTTTTAGCATGAATTCAACACGAGCATGCAAAATGAATCATTGTTTTACAATTAAGACAGACTGAAATAACCAAACTCATCTTCCCTTAAGAGGCATGAAGTTGTAGCATGGCTACTCCATCTTTTTACAAATATCCAGGATGCCTTAATCAAGCTGCCAAGACAATGTGTGTTCTAGGTTCTCAGATTGATGGTTGAAACAGTAACTTGAAAAGAGGGACTTTTCCATAGCAAAAGTAGCAGAAACATGGCATGTGCCTTGTTCTCTAGAACTCCTCATTCAAGCAATATGATGAATACTTTTGCTTTCAGTAAAAGCTGTAGGCTGACGATATGGTGTTATTTGCAGTGGCTCCATAAGTGAGCTTGCCATGCCAGGAGGTCTAGTGCACTGAATACAGGCCAAGTTAGCTGAATACCTGGAATTTTTTTGATTATATTGTACTGGCACAAAGGTAGAGGTATTTTAAAAAATAATAAATGTGGAATGCAAAACAACATGTAAAAAACAGCATCCTCCGAATGACACAAAGAACTAGGAAAAAGAAATCAAAAGAGAACCCTAAAGGAATCAAAAATCATTTACTTTTCTCCAAGCAGTGAGTTTCAACTTAACTTTTACCAGATAGTCATTTTTACTTAGATTTTTTTTTCTTTTATTGCATACTGTGCGAATTCATGAAAGTAACATTCATTTGGAATCTTAGTACTTGGAAGAACAGAACTAGAGTGAATAAAGTGTTACTGAATAATAGTAAGTACTTAAATACTATTGCTGTTACAAATTTATCATCTGGATTGCTCCTGATGCTCATTTACTTTGCTCCTTATAATTTTGAGTTTCCTTTGGTTCCTTCAAATTAAAGAAAGAAATATTGGTAAGGAGAAGGAAAGGAAATATTTTGCTTTCTATCGTAGCAAAGTAATGCTTTCTGCCTTGTTCTTGAAATCTTTTGAAATATCCAAGTGTTTTTTTGTTTGTTTGTTGTGTTTTTCTGGCTTCCTTTATGCATTAGGTTAACGTTTTCAGAGAACTGCCAATGAGTCGAAGACCTCTTTCCCAAGTTGCAGCTCCTTGTGTGAGCTCAGCGATGTCTAGTATGTTTTAGATACTTTTTTTCTAGATGTATAGTATATATTTCTAGTATAGTATAGTATTTCTATTGTATATATTTCTAGAAAATATTTCTCCAGGCCTGGCTGCCCACTAACTCCCATCTTAAATAACTAAATACAGTTTGTCTTCTGTCTTGTCTAATATAACCCTATGCACAGTACAGAAGCAAACAATTCTCTCATACACTTCCAGCATCCACTACTAGTTATCAGAATTGGTGTAAAATCTAAGACTATTGTGTGTCCCCTCTCAAGGGATAAGACTCCTGTTGGCAAATTTAGGGCTAGTGTTAGACTAATCCCTATTCTGAAATCTAAAGTCCACGCCAATCAAGAGGACTAACTGTAATCCACTCAAATAAACAAAAATCCTCAGAAAAGGTGTCACATGCAATAAATGTTGAGACGTTTCAAAGTCATGCCCTCAAATGAAGTTTTGCCTAGAGGATTATCATTCTTTACCATTACTTTTAGATTCTTAACAATATTATGCATTTCTAATTCCTTCCTTTCTTTCATCTTTTATTTTTGGAGACTTCATATATTAAAAACCTATATATAATAACCATGCAGCAGGTAATGGCAGCAGCAGCTGCTACCACTGCTTCTTGCAGAGGTGATTAGTAACATCTAAACACAAGTTGTCAGATAAATAACTGGAATAAATAACCTGATACTGAACATATACTGAACATTTCATTATAAGAAACAAAATAGATTATGGGGCAAATGGTGTTATTTGAAGCATTACTGTAATACTGTAAATAAATAATAATAAAAAACAACAAAAAAGAACACCGACAATAATACCAGCACACCAAGAAAAGTTCAAAAAAAACCTAAAGAAAATACCTCAAGAAAAAGAGAGAAAAGTTAGCCAAGTAATTTTATCAGTCATAAAATAGACTGAGCTTGAATTCTGAAAGAGAGAGACTTCTGAAGATGCTCATGTTTACTAAGATATTGCCTTTCTGAATTTAATCAGAAGATAAATGACCTCGTGTTATTCATGGATTCTAGAATATATTGGACATCACTCTTAGACATTGCCAGCTGTATCTAACAGACTGTAATTTAACATGCTTAGGTGGGCAGACATTAAGAATGTTTAAAATAGCCAGTACTAGTATAGACCATTTCAATTTAAGATAGGCTAAAAATAACAACAAAATGTATTAATTTTCATTTTAACATGCTTCTATATAAAATATTTACAGGAATGAAAGCTATCACCCCAGCCATAAAAATCTAAACACAAGAATTTGTGCAAAAGTAAACCTCAAATAGGTGGACACAACTACCATAATTTTGTTATTAAAAAAAAGTTTTATACTCATCTTAAGTGTCTTCTGATTTTTGTATGCTTTTCTATTTCTTTTTTTTGTCTTTGCTTGCACATGCAAAGACATACAGATTCAGACATAAAATAATAGACTCCCTATCTTTAACAAAAAATGAAATAAACACTTTACCACTATAATAGGATGCTACATGCTCCACTGTGATTTTCAAACTCTGAAGTGGGAGAACTGAAACTTCTAAAGAATCCTGACAGAACAGCTAAGCCAGCAACACTGCAATGATGCACTTATCAATGTATTCTTAATGATATATATATATATTTACCATTATTTGTTTGCTCTTCGCTCAAGCAGCTACTCCTCCTATCTTTTCTGTGTCACAAACAACTATTAAGGTATCTAGACATTCTTCTGATTTTTCTCTTTTGTTTTCATGTCAAATTGACAATACTCTAGATTTTCATCTTACACTATGATCTCGTGGGAATCTCAGCTGTTCTCATGAGACCAGACCACTGTGATGGGATTGCTCACATGACTTAAGTAATTGTGAAAGCCACAATTGGAGCACCAGATTGCATAAGTCATGGATCTTCTGTTCTCCAGGACTGTTTCCCATAGGATTCTTGCAAGCAGGTTCTACAACAGACCAAAGTATTCTTGCCTGAAGTCCAGGGCTGTGATCTGCTATTTGCCTTGTTCCATCCTCTCGGGATCCTGAAGTCCTACATCTCATGGTCACCACAGCCGAGGCTGCCCCCAACTTTCATATTCCTGACCCCTTTTTCCTTGTTTGTAAGCATTACAACTAGTAGGACATCTCCTTGTCAGCTTTCCAGTACTAGGATGTTATCATTGATGTACTCCGAAGCCTCATGATGGCTTGTGCTCTGTTGTATTGTCCCTTCAGCAGGACCAGGGCCTGTAAACATGAAGTTTCTTCTAGCTATCTGAAGATGGTCTAATCATCATTAACTTCCTGATTAGACTGTTGGTAGCAGACATGTACAAAATCACAACCCATATTGGTTTGTCTTCTAATTCTGATTCATATACTCTCACCTCCAACCAGAGCCCCACACCTTCCATGGCTCAATCGCCTACAGTGTGATTCTTCCTCATCTTCCCTGCCAGTCCTTCGGCTGGATATCCAGGAGACCTGGTTGATTTTTCAAGGATCTCTTCCAAGCATAAGAATGATCCCAATGAGCAGCATTAGATTACAGAAGCCTGGAAATCTTATTTTCCAGGATAAAAATACCGTTTGGCAGAAATATAAAATAAACAGGAACAGATGCGTCTTGAATAGACTAGCAGTTATTTTCTTAAAGTGATGTCCTACTATATAACTGTGGATCTTAAGCCCAACATTCAATAGTTTCAATAACAGTCTCATTTGATAAACTCTGGTTTAAGAAATTTGGAAGTTAACAGAAGGGACTAAAATGCCAAGTTATGTCACATTTCCATCACATGCAACAAGCCATCTCACAATTAATCAGTAATTTAGAGGAGTTAAGTCAGCTAGAAAGACTCAGTGAGCATCAGCATTTAGGCTTGCATGGTATAGAGGAGCATAAATAGATTAAGTGCAGCCATAGAGAGGGGAAAACAAAAATCAACTCTCATTGAAAATGTCTCTAGCTGTTATTGCAAAGGAAAAAAACAAAACTGCAATGTTAGCCATGCAAAATATTTCAGAAATACCCAGCAATGAATTATCAATGATAATATGTTTCAAAGATTGCATTGTTATGAGTATCATACTAAGCTATCTGTGTTGCTTGAAGCTGGCTTGGCTGGTTTGGGATATCAGTAGTAATTTTCGGAATTGTC
The DNA here is from genome assembly GCA_013398735.1 of Nothocercus julius. NCBI lineage: Eukaryota > Metazoa > Chordata > Aves > Tinamiformes > Tinamidae > Nothocercus > Nothocercus julius. The sequence continues at coordinate 6,737,420 of VZSV01000028.1, read as the reverse complement.
ACAGAAAACCAGCAAAGGAATAGTCCTCCCAAAATACAGGTATCAAAATAACTGGAATGTATCCCTGCCATGTCAACATCATTATAAGTGGATGTATAACCTAAATAACAAACAATATTTCACACATTCAGTGGCACATAAACCTGATTTAGCTGAATGAGCTCCCGAGTAACAGAAGGGCAACTATTGCATTTTTCAGAATACCTAAATCATAACATCAAAAAGCTTATCAGGGGTATAAGGAGCCAGACACAGTTAGGTGCAGGACTGAAGTCTAGCAAGAGTCACAAGATGAATTCACCCATGAACATGGCAAAGAACAACATTTAGAGGCAGAAGTTCGTTTGTTTTTTAAATGAACTAATTTCTTTTTCACCAGTTTTTCATGGATAACTTTTCCAATCATTCATTCAATGGTTCAGAATCATTTATTCAAGCTGCGAAAGTTTAAACTAATAAAATAGGCATGTAAGCACTAGAGGAAAACTCTTTCTTTAAAATCTCGCTCCGATAGCTGAGCTCTGGATTTTTTTTTTTTTTATACTGTCTACATTTTTAGCATCTGACAGTGTTTTGTATTGAGACATTTGCATTCAATTGGCAAAAGAAGGTTCTGTCTAAATACAGACTGTTTTTTTTTTATTTGGCAGTATTTACTTCTTTAAAATGTATCACTCCCATAAAAGCTGCAATAGATATCTAAGCACCTTTCCTGGCTAATACAGAAAACATGAATGTGGAGTCATACATGCTAACATCAGCAGGGAAGCCAACAAAAATAGGCCTACAGTAAACAACAGAATGCTAGTTGCTTTACTGCACATTCAATTAGAATGAGCTGATTCTGCTTATATTTTACCTGCAATTTGTGTATTTTTGGTTGAGCACTTATGTTCCCATCTGCCTAACACAGCACAGATAAGAATCTATAATCAACCTGAATGTTTGTTTTTATCTTGCTTGTGGAGGATAATCCATCTTCAAAAGCTAGTTTTCTCATCTTCTACTAGGAAGGAAAAAATAATCCAATAAAGGCTGACCATTTTTACACCTGCTTCCTTAAAAATTTTAGTAATCACATCAGTAATACATGCTAAAAATGCACCATTTAGCAGTCTTTCTTTTTTTTTTTTTTCTCCTGTTTTTGATTTATTCTTGAATAAACCTAGTCCAGTCATTTGTGAGACAGAATGCATGCCCAATCCGCCCTTTAATGCACAGCAGTCCATTTTCTAAATAAAAGAGCAGTACACTGAAATGGTGAGAACTGGAAGTGGATTTTGCCAATGGTCTCTAAATATAGGCAACACTCCCAGACATGAAAGTTTGCTACGCTTAGTCCCAGCTTATCACTTCAGGATGCATGCAAAATTATTAATAAATAATCAAATTACTATTAGTTCTGAGCTTTTAAATGTGTTTCAGTTATCTGTTAAAGGAATATAAAATAAATCAGTCTAAAGTCTAAATATGACAGCTTTACACAGAGACACTCATTTGTCCAAGTCTCTCTACAGTTGGAACATTTAAATATATTACATATATCACCATGACAAAGAACAGATCCATTGCTGGGGGAAATACAGTAAGCTGGAAATAACATCAGCTTGCATTAATCGGTCTCAAGAGGGATGTTTCTGTCTCACTCAGTGGCTTCAAAGAGACTTAATCTCTGCAGAATTGAAGTAATTTCATAGAACTCTAATTCTGAGCTAAATACAAAGCTAACAGTAACAAAACAAAAAGCAGGGATACTCATGAGTATTTAAAAGGCTGCAACATTAAATAATAAAAAAGAAAAAAAAAAAGAAAAAAAAATCCCATCACTAACAGCCAGCTACATCTACTTGCATTTTCATGGATGTTTTCCTTAATTCAGACATCTACACAAGAGTTAGTGGTATTTTTCTTCTGAAATACCACATAAAACCTAAAATATATTTAGAGGACAATACAGTATTACTAGGCTATGTCAGAATCTGAATAAGTGATTTTAGTATGGTTTATTACTAAAATGAGCTATCAAAGCAAGAGCTTGAATATATCTTAGCAGCGCTATTTCTTTTCATTGAGGTGGATGTTTGTTACAGGAAGTATTAGATTTTGTGGAACGGATTCAATTCACAAAAAAAAAAAAAAAAGAAAATTTACTGCCCTCAGGGAAAAAGAAAAACAAACAAATTGCATTTATTGACTGGAATAGAGTAGTTTACTAAGGATCTTACAAAGCAACTAAAGAGATTTTGGAGGCATGACCATAAAAATTACTACATGTTCTTGTGCAAAACATTAACGACTAATAAAAACATTGAGTCAAGTACTCAGAAGTTTCACTTTTCTAGAAATGTTTTCACCATGTCCTTTTATAACTTTTTGCATGTCTCCTTTCACTGAATCTCAGAAGGAAGCTACCCTAAGCACCCATTCTGTAACACCCTGAAAAGCTGTGTGACATTCAGTTGCAGATTGCCTGCTAGCAAAAATTGACACAGTACTCCTAAGCCTTGACAACTAATGTTGAAAAGCAATACTAATGAAATATTTAAGGTCATCGCACACCAAACAATTGCGTGACTGTACAGTCTCCAAAGAGTGACTTCTACCCAGGCAACATCCAAAACAAGACTTCCACAAACATCAGGACTAAGCAAAATTCTTATTTGTAGGTTCAGAAAAAAAAGTAATTTACTCTAAAGATATGTTCTTTACTACCCAGAAGGTAAAGATGAAGACAAAACTAATTCAAACTGACCCATTTCCAACTATGCAAAATAGCTGGAATCATGTTAGAACATGCTGTATATGCAATGTAAGTTCTTTCAAAATTTTAAAATGTCACCTGAATTCCAGTAATAAATAATTTTTCAGTGGCCTTTTCAATATCTGTCTTGTTCGTTCCTAAACTTCGTATGTCCCCAATTTAAAATACCAAGCAGTTATTTGACAGATGAGTAGCTACAAATCAACAAGTTTTACAGTATATCCTCTGCAAATGTCCTGCAGAAAAGACAATCCGCAAAAATTCAGCTTCATGCTCTCCCAAAAGCTTTGAAAGAAACCATTTTGGGCTCAAATCAAAGTCTTTAGAACCAGATCTAGTAAAGCACAGATACTCATTCCCTTTCCATACAAACCCTCACACCTAGTGCACCCCGTCCACAGAGTCAAACTCAAAAATCAGTAAGGATATGTATCTGAAGGTGACTACGTGGCTTCGTGCTGAAACTAAAAGACCTGATACAACTCTTTAAATGCTGTATGTACAGATCTCTGACATTTTCCATTTTTATGGCTTGCACACACACGTCCATACACTTATACATTTTTAGTAACCAAAACCCTAAAATTATAAACTGATACTTAAAGGACTGGCTATGTATAAATCAAGGCACCTTAATGCATGGTCTCCTAAGGCTCAAACAACCAACAACAGAAAAAGACCGAAAAAAAACAAACAAAAAATACTATTTAAGGTGCTTCCGCATGTAGATGCCTGTGTTGCATCTACTGTTAACTGCTGCACTTGACCCTGTGCACTCCTGGGGACTCTCTGCTACATGGCAAGTCCATTCCTACCACACACAGGAGGTGCAAACCGGGCTTTCCTTCGTTGCATATTCAGACAGTGCCTCCCAGAGTCTTAAGATGAAGCCCTGAGATGTATCACCTACACTAACATGGTATCATCCATCTTCCAAAAAGAAGTAATTTCTTAACTCTACACCCTAAGCAAAGCAAAGAACATTCTTGTCAGTACTCAAGGATTCAGCATCTATCGCCACATCAGCCTACATCTTCAGAATGTGATGGAGTAAAGAATTAATTATTTAACATTCAAAAAAACACAAATCTTCATTTTAACAGCCACAATGCAATGAGTAGTCAAAGCCAGGAAAGACAACATTAAGCAAGATTGCATTTTCACATAATTACACCAAACAGATGAAGTTCAATTATGTGAGTACCATTTACAGTCACATGAAATAATTCAACTCTGGTAGGAAGCTGAAAAGTGAAGTGACTTACCATCCCAAGGAGGCACAGTAAATTAAACAGCAATAAGCTTAGCAATAAACAGATCATCCAAAGTGGGAAATCACAATTCCCAGGTGACTCCCCAGAAGGCAATTTAAAGAAGTGATTCCTCTAAGAGCTACTTAGCAAATACCACCTTAAAAGCTAGTCTGGATAACTCAGAGCCAGAACACTGGATTTTTCTGTGGATCAGCTCATATAGGCAGAATCATATGTATCAGCGACCAATGACTGAGGTGATTACATGACTAATTCATATTACAATCACAATCATTACAATCATATTACAATTACAGTACACTGTACCTGGTATTTACCCAACAAGTAACTTCAATAGGTCCACACAGACCTATTTCATAGAATACTTTTTTATAGATACTACTACCACTGACTCCTGCAACTCAGGAGATAAGCAGCCTTTAGCAATAAGAATTGCTTATTCTTTTGCTTTGATTACAAAACAAATGCTTTAATCCATGCTGCTGTTGGAATCTGTATTTTATCAGAATTGCCTTCAGCAAAAAGCTGAGACAATTGACCAAAGTCAGTAGAAAGTCTGAATTTTAAAACATCCTATCTGAAATACATGTATGCTAAGTAATATCATCCTCACACTCACTCTTTTCTGTCCTGCACAGGGATTTATCACGCAGGATGAGGACCACATTTCATGGAAAATCTAAGTAAATATTCTGTTCTCATATAATAGTGTGGTGTCTGAAAAATACCATTTCTCTAGAAGGAAAAGCAGAAATCATATGAGTAGGATGCCCATTTCCCTGTTTTCACTGCCAACAGAAAAAGGATTTGTATCTGTTAAGCACCTATAGATGTGCCTATCTACATAAGATGCATATTCTTTTTTTTAAAGTCATTGACCTCTCCTTGCACAGCAGCTGCATTTCAGATAAGCCCCTACAGCTCTTCCTGATCTTCTACCCTCTCTACTACTCCGGAATTTTCTTTCTTAGTCTCACAGAAAAAGAGAGATTAAAGAATATCAACAGAGTAGTATTTGAGATACCGAGTATAAAAATTAAGCTATTTAGTCACT
>VZSV01000028.1:6678349-6712875 GCA_013398735.1 Nothocercus julius | reverse complement strand
CAGGATGCTACATTGGGGTAAGGAGACAGAAGCTACCATGAAAAATAAACAAATAAATAAATGAACAGTGGCAGATTTACTTTCAATTGATTCCTTCAGAATTGCAAGAGCACACCAGAAAACAAGCAAACAACTTTCTATTGGTGGTAGAATTTCTGCCAACAAAATTCCTAAAGCCTAAAGAAAACATTTATCTGGACTACAGAAACAAATGAGAGCGAAAAGACTGAAGAACAACCCTTCAGCAACATTCCTTTTAAATGTTTTTCTGAACGAGTAAACCGATTACAACCGTTAATTACAGCCATATAGCTATTTTAGTTGGAGGATCAATCCTTTCAAAATGACAGTGTCTACCTGTGCATAGTAAGTATACTACCATATAATACTAGCTTTTACTCACTGCAGCTATTCCTCTACCCACCATCTGTCATTTGTACTGAAAGCTCAAAGATTTTGTCCTTCAGCTACTGGCCAGTGGTTCTAATCATGGTGCATGAAAACTCCTCTCGCTCATTTCATCTTCAGATGGGGGGGGAAAGGGGGGGAAGACAGCTAAAACAATTTCCCTCCACATGCTGTTGTAACAGAGGTCTACTTAGTTAATATCATGTGTGAATTAACAGCTAAAAAGCAAGTTTGCCAGGGTGACAGATAGTGAAAAAATATATATTTGACCTCATAAAGGCTCACCACGATCAAATACTGCTATGTTAGTCTGATTTTCCTGAATACGAGTGCAAACTCATTATCATATCTCAGGTCAGGAGCATGAAGTACTACTGTCACCTCATCTTGCCCAGATCTTTGTGGGATTCTCAGACTAGTTTCCTGACAGTGCTACGTTGACCTATCACATCAAAAGATTCAGTGGCATGTCACATAAAAGGAAAGTAGAAGAAATGTAAAGGACACAGCTGCTGTAATATGATAGGAAACCCTCCTTTTACCACATTGGCCCATTTTAAAGCATTGTTTCCACTTGAATTGATATTGAGAAACACTTGTTGCCTAAGGTGACCTGAATATTTTAACCTCATAAGAGCATGGAGAGAAATGCATGGCACTATTAACAGCAATACTTATTTGTGGTGTTTGGTTTTAAAGAAAAACTGCAAGGTATTTACTTTAAAGAGCCAAAGATCCATAGCAGTCTAAGAGAAAGAGTGCACAACAGAAAAATAATGTGCTAATTAGATTAGATCCTTGGAGAGGAGACATGAACAGACTCCATGAATAATTTTTTTTAAATATGAAAGGTCATGCAATTTTCTTTACTAAATGCAGAAATGTGTGCAAGAATTATTTGTTGTAGGGAGGTCCTATGTTAAATAGCTTCCTGTTTCTCACAGGTAACTTGACCTCAGAAAGAAATTGCTACATGCTTTTGAGAAAAAAAAAATATCAGACTTCAATGAGCTCCCAAATACTCTAAATACATGAGTGAGAGCATAGGAGCCTGTGATGCTGCTTATTATGGATGACTGAAGCTCTGATATGGTCTGAAGCATCCAGATTTCTCTCTGCAATTGCACACAAGTTTCAGAGGCTGTGGAGGAGGAAGGCTTTCACCTCTCCCCAAGGCTCTGATCACCAAGACATGCCAGACTTGGTGCAGGTCTCTGCTGTCTCTCCAGGTCATACTACCCAACTAACCCACTCTTCAGCATCACACTGCTCTTTGAGTCCACTCAGGCCACACTGCATCCCTAAACCAATTTCCTCCATCTGCTCTTCTGTGACTTATTTTTCCATAGAATACAGGCCACTATTTTCTTCATGTTTGCTTTATTTTCAAGCAACATCTTTCATAGAATCACAGAATCATTATTGTTGGAAAAGGCCTTCAAGATCATTGAGTCCAACCATAAACCCTTCAACACCATACCTGTTAAACCAGGCCTCACCTACAATGTTTCTTGAACACTCAAGACGATGACTCTACTTGACTCCAAGTGGTGAATGGTGACTCCACCACTTCCCTGGGCATCCTGTTCCAATGCTTGACTACTCTTTCCCTGTGGAAATTCTTTCTAATGTCTAACCTGAGCCTCCCCTGGCACAACTTCAGGCCATTTCTTCTTGTCCTATGGGTAGCCATTCTGGAGAAGAGATCGATCCCTGCCACACTGCAACCTCCTTTCGGGTAGCTGCAGAGAGCAATAAGGTCTACCCTGAGCCACCTGTCCTCCAGTCTAAATAATCCCAGCTCTGTCAGCTGCTCCTTGTAAGGTCTGTGCTCCAGCCCCTTCCCCAGCTTCATTGCCCCTTTCCTGGGCTCACTCCAGCACCTCAATGCCTTTCTTGTAGCAAGGAGCTGAAAACTGAACATAGTATTTGAAGTGCAGTCTCCCAGGGAGACGATCAGCTCCCTGGTCCTGCTGGCTACACTGTTCCTGACACAAGCCAGGAGGCCGTTGGCCTTGGCCACCTGGGCACACTGCTGCCTCATGTTCAGCCGCCTGTCGACCAACACCCCCAGATCCTTTTCTGCCACACAGCGCTCCAGCCACTCTGCCCCAAGCCTGTACAGCTACGTGGGGCAGCGGTTGTGACCGAGGTGCAGGACTTTGCTGCTTTCTTTCACAGAATTTTGTGATGACATGGCAGAAAAGGTCCATTTGCCCTATCTTGCATAGCAAAAACTGGATCTAAGAAGAATCCTTCCTATCACACTTTTTTTTTTTTGAGATAGTTGAATATTTTTTTTTTAAAGGAATACGCTTATAGTCATTCAAGAGCATTTATAAACTTCTGCCCATCTCAAATCTAGTGAAGGGAATGCTGTCATCTGAACTACATACTGAGGTATACAGGCCATGTAATTTAGGATTTGAAAAGTTTAAGGTCTAAAGATAACCTTCACTGGAAAATGTCCACATCCAGCTATATCATTCATTCTTTGCACTCCTCCAATTTTGTAGTTTAAAAGGTTTTTATATATATATATATTTAAAAAAAAAAAAAAAGAGAGAGAGAGAGAGACTCAGAAGAACAACTCAGAAAACCTTAGAGCCAGACAATTCCTTGGGTAATTGGGCTATGTAGGCTTATTTGCAGCAGGGATTTAAAGCCCTATACCATTTTAAGTTAGATCAAGACAAGCATTGGAAATGCATCATGTATGCATAACAATTACTGTTCAGTTTGGTAAAGATGACTAGCCAGCATTTATGCATCTCACTTTTTGATCTTTGTATAATACAGTTCTGGTGAGAGGGTGAAAAAGTAGTGTTTTATTTTACTTCCTGAAAAAGTGTGTGGTGAAGGCATTTTTCAAAGTAGATAGTTGTTTTTGTTGTTGTTGTTAAGTGTTAAACATTTAAAGAGTCAGTTAAGGCCTCCTCTGTCTCTCAACTTTTTAAATTAGTCAGTCTGACCATGACTTTAGGAAAAACAAAACAAAACCAAACAATAAACCACTAAGCCAGGGAGAAAGGAATCTTTATTCTCAAGTTCTTATTGCTCTCCAGAACCGAAAATATTCGGTGAAAGACAACAATGCAAACCTGAAAAAAAAAGAGACTTAGTTGTGAAACATGAATCTAGATTCCTTATCTTACTTCATTTCCTTTCAGAATACATTTCCAATGGGTGGGAGGTAAGGGACACACTAAGAACTCTAACATGCATTTCACTTATTTTATACCATGATCCCTTTTCTACTACAGAGTCTTTCATCTGTGCTCAGTTCTGCAACATGACTTTCAGAGAGTACATAAAAGACAATACTTCAGAACAGGCAGAACATCAGTATTATCAACCTAAAATAACAGGTATTTCTATTACAGGCCATATCCTTGCATATTGCCTTTACATATACCCATTGTCTTATGTATTACAGATCTTCTTACAATACTTGTAAGGAATCAAATTACTAATATTAGTAATGGACATATAAAATATCATAGTATCACACAGAGCACAGATTTTTCAAGCTCCTTTTCTCCCCCATTTATATCATTGGTAATTTATAATAGGTAGGGCCCACAGATATGAAACCTGTAATGTCTGTTGAATAAGTTAAAAAAGAATAAAAGCAGTTTGTTACTGTTTGTTATCTGGCCTGCTGATCAGTTTGGTTCTCCTGCAGAGCAGAAACTACAGAATTTCATCTAGGGATATTTGGAAAGGGTCTCCATTTTTTTTCCAGTAGATATATCACAAGTCCTCAAGTAATGAAAGGAAAAAAAAAAAAAAGTCACATCTAGTATTTTTATTTAAACCAAAGTCTCATTACAGCAGTCTCCAAGAATTAAGTATTACAGCAAAAGTTAATTGGAAGGTTCTCGCATAAGAAGTTAGGACAGTCCCAGTTCATTCCAATAGCAGTATTTGTGTTTAATGAAGTTATGGTAAAGCATCGATGGCTTCTAATGGAAGCCCAAGGAGGCTCCAGCTTAGAGGGCATGCTACTTACTAAAACACAGAGCCCAAGAACCCAAAAATGCTCTGGCAACGTCAAAGCAACAGCAGCTCACTGCTGCCCACTGGTGGAAAGCACAGCATCTTTCCCTGCTCAGGCCCCTCATTTTTTATAAAGTGATTCTAGTGATGAGGACATGCTATTGCTTCTGCATACAGTGCATTATACTTACAGCAATGTTCAGCTAGACAAAATAGAATGAAATACTCAACTATGCAACTCGTGTATGCCACACTGATCACCAAAAATTCAAGTCTGATATAAATACTTCAAATAGTCATTTTGTGTCTACCAGAAGGAAATGATTTCTTGGACACAAACATTACTGAGATGCTGCACTCCATTCTAATTTCCAAGAACTACAAGTAAAGCTTCACTAAAATCTTCACTGAATTCAAAATATATTTTAAAAGCACCTTTTATAGTGGTGAATTTTTACATTCATTTTTTATCCTGTTCAGGAACTCTACATTCCATTCAAGAAGACTCAAGTGAAAAAGCAGCTCCCTAATGTTCGATAATCCTGCTGGTGTAGCATGAGATTAATGAATAAGAAATGATACAAAAAGGGTGAGATCAAAGAAGAATATAGGCACTGACAAAACTATTATGTATCTTCTACTTTTAAAAAAGCCATATAAACCAACCACATAAGGAGAGCTGGTTTCCGTGGCTAAAGGTATGCGTACTATGCAGTATGGAAACTGGCCCTGTAATCCAAGGAGGAATTATTCCAGACCAGCTACAGAACTTATAATGTCCATTTGCCTTAAAAATAGTCATTAGTAGGTTAGTAAGCAGAACGACATTTTAAGAACTATGTGACAAGAAACTGGATGCAGAGCAAGCATCTATTTGCAGAACTGATTTTGTGTGCTATTCTTCCCTTTCTCCGCAGACACATCTCAAGTCATATATGCAGCTTGGCTCCTGGCATTTTTCCACACCCCATGGCTTCCCCTACTGCTGTCACTCCTGCAGCATTCCCTGGTAACCCCCTCTGGTGCTCCAGCTGCTCTCTGCTACAGCACCCGCATCCCTTTGCCATCATCCCTTTACTTTGCATTCCTACCCAAGTTTCTTCCAACTTACTTTCCCTCTCATAATCTCTGCATCTTTCAGTTGTGAGTTGGTTGCTGATGTTTTCTGGATTTCTTAGTTTGTAATAACCTGAGGCTTGCAGCTGCTTCTCAAACACTCCCCAAATCCTCACGCTACTTTCCATTTCATACCATCATCTTCTCAACCTTTTTCAGAAAGTGTAAAAAGCAGCTTTTTGATCATTGTCCCAACAATTCTTTAGAGAGATAAAGGTAGAGGAGATAAGGCTTCACCTCATTATCCCTGAATCACTCTTCAGATATTACAGAAAGACCCTGCAAACACATTTGCTAGCAATCTATAGATTTCATAAACCTGAGTAGAAATGCTTCCTCTGTGCTACTATTTTTATAACTCACTGTCTAAAATTACCTCTTGCATGTAGAATAAGAGAATACCACCAAGCCTGCTGAGTTATTCATTGGTTATACCAATATTTTCTCAAATATCTTACATTCTTAGACTGATGCAAAGAATTGATTATTTTGAATTAAGAGCTCAAAGAATATAAGTCATATGAAAAGCACAGATGTCAGAACTTGGTCAAGTTGCAAACCAACTCAAAATATTTATATTTAAGTTGGAAACCCTATACTTTTCTTGAACATAAAATCTATTATTCCTACTCCAGTTTAAGGGTAGGTAGTGCATAGAAGTGAACAAGGAACTTCCTTTGAAAAGATGATCACAAAATAATGCAAGACACTATTTATTCCAGAGAATCATTAATGTTGACTCATTAATGTTGACTTCCTTACATATATTCATACCCTACCTTGTTTAATAATCAAATGATGTGCTACACAAAACCCTTATACCTTAAAGGAATATTGTAAGGCTGAGATTTCAGAGGAGCACTGGCCTATTAAAGTTTTAAGTTCTGTTGTTCAGGTAGCTTTTGCAGAATAAGATTTTTGTCTGTTTATTCCCATTTTCAAGAAGAACAAACAACAACATAGCATTTTTTCTGGAAAGCTGCTGGAGTAGACAGCTCCTTAATCTTAAGAGAAGAAACTAAAGCTACCTGAAAGATTAGACAAAACTACACTTATATTCCATAAACTGTGTTGCATTGTTGTTGACTGCCACCCTAACAAGTAGGAGTAGCAGCAAGAAGCCTACACACATTTAAGTCCTTCAGTCTCAACTTCCCAGAGCAAAACTGCACTCTTGATTAGAAATCTTTCCTAGATTTACTGGTATGAAAAAGCAGGAAACAAGTCCATCTCCAAGGACCATCTGCTGTTTTCTGTGTCAATGTCAAGTCCAGCTAAAAAGTTGGGTTTGTTCTAGCTGCAGCTGGAACTCCCTGACTAGGAAAGGGATGGTAGCATTTGGTTTCAAGCTTCTGCCCACTGATTTGGGCAATTATCTTCTGGAAACTTAAGGCACCAAGGAAAACATGGTTTTCCATGACAGGCATATAAATGATTAGCCATGATACACAATCTTCTTTAGTACAAAGAGATTACCAGTGTAACAAAAGGGCAAGTTGTCTTTTCCTAGACATCTCCTGAAGCTTGTGTGGATTTCAAGAGTATGATTTTTCTGAATACTGACTCAATAAAAATAGATATCCCAGAGTTGAGAACTCAATGAAGCCACAGCTCTACTTTGAGCTGTGATTGAGCATATAAATGAAGTCTCCGCTTGGTTCCTTTGGTAAGTCTTAAACAGCCACAACTTTCTTTGAAAATTGTGCTAAGGGAAGCTGTTTGCAAAGAGAACAGGAGTATTTAAATTCCATTTTAAAGTTTTCATTATCCAGAACCTGCTCTAAAGGTTTACAGATATTAGTGCCCAATTTTCCAGCAAGCTGCTTATAGTAGCTTTCTTCAACTTCATGAGTTAGAGATGTTCTCTCCTTCTTACCCTGTTTCCATGTAATTTGTACATTTCCCAGAGCTTCTGAAAATAACAGCCCTCAATGCAGTAGATTAGCCATGCAATACTTGCAAATTTTATGATTAAAAGAGTAGTAGACTTGGCTTCCAAATTTCAGCTCAGCTAAAAAACACTGCACAGGAACAAGACTATCTTGCATTTTCTCAGTTTCAGATATTATTCATATATTCAAACATCACTCGCTGAATGCATTTTGGATCAGAGGCTAGCACGATATTCTTTGGAAAGCTTATTCTACACCAAACTCTTGCAAAAGAGATTCTAGCTTGGAAAGCATCCACATGACAAAATCCTAAGGAGAGTTATCCTTTGTAGTATAAAGTGGAGGTTATAAGACTTGCAGAATCACAATGAGGACAGATTATTTAAATGACTGATTCTATCGCATGTACTGCCTGCTGCAGGCTGACAACCAATTTTATGCACATACAACTCTTCAATAGCTAACAGGAAGACAAGAACAGACAGACTTGCCAGACTTTCTCTTCCCAAATGTTGCTGAAAACTAAAGACAGATAAAGCAAACCAAAAGAATATGCCTAAAGTCAGCTATACTTACCACAAAGAGGGAAGTTAGCAAAGGGAGCAAAGGGTAAACTATGAATACAAAAATAAAAAAGAAAACACTAATTTTCTCATATATATTCTAAATTTTTAGAGTCACAAGTTGTCAGATTAACAGACACTGCCTGGACAGTAAGATGCCCAACTTTTGTCCTCAGCTTTCCATTCTACGCCCACTCCTCATTCACATTATGAAATCAGTAAGAGATCAAATGAAATCTTTATTTCACAGGACACACACAAAATGATCTGTTATATACACTTCTCTTCCAAATAGAGCTTTGATTCAGTATTGCATTTTAGTCTACCAGTTGACATATATAGATTATCCCTTCAGAAATAAGTAGATAACATCTAATAGTACTACAGAAATTTTAGCTACTCAATTACCACAGTGTAATGCAATAATTATAACTTGAAATTTTCATGCTATTGTGCTTCTGCCACTATGAAATGTCCCAGAGACAGTTTTATTGCACTTGTGCATGTATTTTGTTATCAGAACCTACACTTTCCTTTCTAATATGTGCTTGCTGTGTCTTAATTTTTCCAAAAAGAAAAGAATATTTTATTTATTTTTTTTTAAAAAAGGTTTGAAGGTTGAGATTTGACAGACTGCAGCCAGAACTAGATGCAAGCTAGTTCCCTTTCCCTTAGGAGCATAACTAATCAACATCGATGACTCTGGCTGGACAGTGATCTAGTAATGAAGTGGGGCTCTTCTGGTAATGTAATTTGCAGAAAGTGAGGCCCAAAACAAGTTTCATATTTCCCTATGACAATATTTTCATTTGCAAACTAACATTAAAATTGATGTTTTAATGGTAACATTAAAATTGATGTTTGAATACGCCAGGAGCCAGGAATAATTACATGTTTACTATGCTGAATGTTAAGATTGCACTGGGTAATGAAGTCCACGAAGTATTTATCCCGTTACTGCTAATCAAAGAGAAACATCTATGGCAAAGCCCAGTTTTGTGCAGTCTGATATTTTCTGAAATTTCTCTATTTTTCTATTTTCAATTTGAAATTTCTAGAAATTTCTCTATTCAGCTCTCCCTTCTAGAACTCTACTTAACTACATTGTGACAGATGCATATTAGATGAGTTTAAGTCACTGGTTGATTAAATCTTTAATCATCTTCATCTTTAGGGTCAGCGGAGGCATACCACAACTTTGGCTTTATGACATGAGTTCACGAGGGTACAATGCCCTTTCTACTCACACTCAATATTTGAGGACTCTTTAAATTGCTATTTACAGATAATACTCACATCACATCAAAACAGAAGTCCTACACAAAGTCATTGATTAATATTATGTCTTTGTAAACAGACACGCCAACATGTTTTTCCTATCACAGTCTACTCTAATATTCCCTCCCATTCTCCAAACTAAGCATTTCAAATATAAAAGCTTTAAGTTCCCAAAAGAAAACTGGAAAAATCTATTTACAAAAATGTGAAAGGATTTGGGAACATGCTTAAACCACCACAACACACACAGCGCAGAACTGTCAACAGAAACAAGCAGAACTCATGTCACTGAGTGTTTTGCAAGTGTGCATAGAGAAAGACTTCTTTTGCCTTTCCTTTCCAGATCTCCCACCCAGCCTGCCTAACAGCAAGAGATTTTTCTGTTAGGACATCCCTTGCTTCAGAAATAGCCCAGACAAGGTGCTCTTAAAAGATGCTCTTAAATTTTTCTTTAAGACATGTCTAATCAGGATTGATGTGACTAAGGTTCAGAAGTGAAACATCCAATAGAGTATGCCCAGAAATACTCAAAATATACCATGAAACTCCTCAGTCCTGGCTCAGAAAAGTGTGTATAATATTAATATTCCCTTTATTACACCCATAAAGGAATTCCTTAAAGCCTTTAGATTGTGCTGATACTTTATACCGATGCCTTTTATCTCATTCTTCTTAGAGAGATTACACTAACTGAAGCTTCAAATAGGTGAGAAGGTAAAATAAAATCCATGACCATCCAGAAAATAAATAGCTAACATGAGCAGACTTAAAGTTCAAAAGGAAAAAGGAAGTAGACCTTTCTCATCCTGAACTGACATGCATGGTAGCAAAGCTTTTATCTAATTTTCTTCTGAAGTTTGCCAGTAAAAGAGTTTAGTTTGCTTGCTGCATATAAAATAGCTAAAAACTACTGAAAAGGCTACACCTATTTGTTCAGCTCTAATATCACATCCACACCATCCACACCAGATATGATGCTATGCAAAGATGAAAAAATTGATTGTAGAAACTCATCTTAAAGACAATTCAAAGCCCTTTGAAAAATCTCAGCTACCATAGCAAGTATCCTTGCATAACTACCCTCAGATCACAAGACTCAGACCCTCAGTAAGCAGGAGTCAAGTTTCTAAATATACACATTTCAAAAGTAGATGCACAGTTAAACTAAACACAAAGTTTGTATTTTAGCATACACATGTTTATAAGTATACATGTTGCTTTTAAATTTCCAAGCCTGAGCAAATATCCCATAGTATTAAGACTGAGCATGCTCTTCAGAATAAATAATTCCTCAGTTTCCAGATATTCCTTAAAAAGTTTAGCAGTACTTTACGTCAGGATAATCTGTGTAGGAGATCATCCAACTCTAGTAACTCCTATAAACAAGAATCTAACCAAATTAATGCCCACACATCAGAGCTAAATGCTGATAAATGGAAGAAAAAGTAGTAAAATTCAGCAAAGTATTCATATTAGGTAAATAAAAGTCATTTTTCATATCAGAAAGCAGTATGGAGGGTAAAGGCCTGCATTTGTTCAAAATACAGATGCTACCATGAACACAAGGGAGAAAAAGATATTTAAAATTTGGGATGGTGGGTAAGACCAATAAGAAATCTGGACAGAAGTAGACGTGCTTGGATGAAGCAACCTCGTACTTACTACTACACAGTGCTGCAGCATAAGGAAAGGAAGTTTTGGTCTTCACATCACTATCTATTCTGCAAAGAATTTTGTATAGCTAGAAAGTATATTCTCTCATCATAGACATTACAGTACCTTTAGTCTGGAAAAACCGTTTTAGCCCATCCCTATAAGCTAACCTGACTGTGCTCTGGTGTTGTTTATTGGAAAAGGAAGCTTTTTTTTTCCTCCCCTTGTACATACAAGGGCACGAAAAATTTTCAGTTATATCTTGCTTTATCACCCAACACACAACATTTTTACCACTTTCTGAGCAATTTCATGTAAGAGGAGATCAAGGAGAAGGAAAACACCAGGATAAAGTATTTTCCTCCCCCCAACAGCAATAGTTTCTAGACCTTATCCTCACGTTTATCCCACAGACATCTGCAGAAGGGATAATTATAAGCAGAACTGATTGAAAAATTCTAGGCTCTCTGTTCATGTATATTTTAAACACTTAATGTTTACCTTAATCCTATTCATGCTCCCTTCTGTCAGTCTTGCACAAAATTATTCACCTAAAGTTAATAAAGGTCAAAGCAAACATCAAAAAAAAGACTTCTAACTACCGGGGCAAAAGGTGATTGAGAAAAAATCCTCACATAATATGTATAAAAGCCAACTTTTGCCTTTATATATCTCATGCAGAGCTAGGTCTTCTCTACTCTAGCAACACTTTCCAGTTCAAATGTCTTGAGAAAAAATAGTAATCAGTATGTTTAGTACAGTCCTAGGAGGTAGGAGAGCAGAATCAGAGCTATTTATCTCAGCAATGATTAAGTATTTCCGTGTATTTGCATAAGAGGGTCTTTGTCTTTCTATAATTCCAGTGCTAGAAAGGGATGCCAGTGGAACTAGGTAAACATTGTAGGTCACAAATTTGATCATAGGAGGAACTTCAGGATGTAATGCTTACTTCCTATGAGAACACATTCAGCACTATCATTTACAGCATTTGCAAACACAACAGTTTCCAAAAAAAAACAAACAAAAAAAAAAAACCATAACATTCGTTTTGATTTCCTCCAAGATATTAGTCACAGGACCAGTGAATAAACTTGAATCATTCTGAATTATTATAGCAAAACCAGCAATAAAACAAGACAAATTTTTGCAAGTATTGTAAAAGCCTTCTACATTTCATATATTACTGCACTTCAAAGCTCCAGAGGAATTGCATGCTTAGTTTATCTACACTTGGCAAAACTTAATATTTTATGTGTAATTATAAACTGCATGCAGTTTTGAAATACCAGCTTTTAAGTAAAAGCAAGTCTGCCAGGAATAATAGCACAGCTTGGCTAGCAATTCATCACTTTTGTGCAGCACTGGGTCAGATTACATGAAAACAAAGAAAGATTGTATTTACAAGCATGTTTTAAGAACACAAGTAGAATATCAAGTCTGAGGTAAAATAAACCACACATGTCTGATCCTATAATTTTTAGTAAAAGTACACCTGTTCCTTTAAAATATTTTGGCAAAATACTTCCAGAAACAGCATCTCCTCTGCTCTATCTTATCCCTTTCTCATTAATTCCCTAGGGTTTAGCAGTCTGTCAGAAACCATCTTGTCTGCAGAAAAAGATGCTATCTCTTCCCTTCCATAAAATGAGAGACATCTGAGAGTCAGGTATGTAAGTTAATGCATCTGATTTTACTGTCCCAGACACTCCAACTTTTAACTCCCAATGGCATCTAGAAAGCAGACTATTAATCTATCAATTTTATCACAAATTCTTACAGTTGTAATCAACACTAAGTAGCAGTTTGGGTTAATTTTCTGAAACCTCTTTCTTACCAAGTAGCTTTTGCTGTTCATTCCAGCTTTGAGTTATTTTGTAATAAGACTTAATTGCTTGGCAATCCCATTGATAGAACTATTAGCCTGAAGACAACAGCCTCCCTATACTCAGAGTCTATATTCAGAAATTGTTTTCGCTTTCTAATATGAAGAACACCCATGAGTGATCTGCAACAAAATTCTCACACTTCAAATTGATAACCCTCTCAACTGGTTAGCTAGTTACTAAAACACTTCTGAGAGATCTGTTGAAAATATTTTTTTTCAAACACAAAAGGCTTTAAATATCTATTACAGACATTGCATTATTTTTCATTAGAAAGTGCTCAGGAATTTCAGAAAACTAACAAATTATGCATGTTTAGTATTCGCTATTAAGACATTAGGACAATGTTATTCAACTCGACAGTCCAAGTGTCTGCCTCACACTACATATTTCTAGTAGAACCTATGCCTTGGCTGGTGGGATAAAACTGGAAGCAACTGCTTTCTGTACCTTGTGTATTCCTCCATTTCCATGTAACACACATAGCTACCAGTTTGGTCAAATAAAAATCCACCAGATCCCACATTTACTAGAAAAAAAGTGGTATTTGAAATGCAGCAGCAGCACTCTAACCCAGATTACTTGATGAAAGGATTAATCCTTGCTAACACATAAAACACTTATCTCTGTGAAGACATCTTTCAGAAAAAGATAAAATGGCATCTTCATAAAAACATCTACCATTAAATTTAAATTGAGTTGTGCTTGCAGATTTGGGGCTGAAAAGTAGGAATATCTTGACAAATTTTATCATTTCTGCTAAGATTATATCATAGTGAAACTTTATCAAGAGTAAAATTAAAACTCAAGAAGAGCTCTTAAGAACTGTCTAGATACAGTTTAGAGGTTACATAAGGCTTCCAAAACTATCATAGAGCAAGAAAAAAAAAATCTGTTCTTCTACAAAGCATGAATTTAGTAGATCATGCATCAGGCCAGGAGATAGCCTTGTGTCATTTTCATAATGATATGCAGTCTTCTTCACTTATTCTAGAGGATTATATACTGTACATTACACCACAGAAGGATTTACAAGGATGAACTATATAGTAGCACTCAAAAAGCAGCATAGATTTTGCTGTCACAAGGGGCACACCTTTCAGTAACTACTTAGACACCACTTCAAAAGGAAGACAGTCCTCTTCAGAGCAGCTCTAGAGTATCTAGTTGGCGCAAGACATAGCGGACCTCTCCATTTTCAATCTGCCCTAAAGCAGGTTATAAAACTCCCCTAGGAAGATGTGACCTAGCCTTATAACAAATGAGGTCAGGCAACGCAGACAGAACGTGACATTGTCAGCCTGGCACACACACTGCATTTAATAACCCGTATTACAGTGAATTTCACTGTGCTGTTGTTGCTAGCCACTTCAGATTATTTTGATCAATCTGGATAGGAGCAAATACAGAGATATACATACTGATATTTCTCCCCTTTATTTTGAAATATAGCTTTTGCCAATTCCATTACTAGTTCCAGGGCTAGTAAGGAATAGCAAATCTTCTAGCCAGAAAGCTGTTCTCACTGCAAGTTACTGGCACTTTGAAACCAGGTAACAGTGGAAAAAGCCTGCCAGTCATTTCTATAGCATTCATAAACTTAAACAGCATACCTTAAGGTTCTGTTGAGACCTAGCCTTATTAGTAAACATTTGGTCTACTATACTACAAGTTAACAGAAGAAAAGCAATAGTGATTTCTGTTAACATGTGGATATTTTCAGGGAAAAAAAATCCCAAGCAAACAAAAAACACTACTGCAATAAATACCACTGATTTTCAGTAACAAGGAGCAGCCCAAACAGTTCAGAGAACCAATTACCAACTTGAAGTTTCATATTGGTTGAGCATAGGGTCTGTGGAAGTTGATACTATTTCAAGATTGTTGCATGCAATAACAGCACTAAGGGCATCATCACAAAAAAAGTGGCTGTGTAAATCCAGTTGCAAAACAGATTTTACTTTCAGGAACAAGTGTACCTGAGCTTGCTTATTAATCGCATTACAGTTATATTCTCTTTAATTCAGACAAATAGTTCTAAAATTCAGATACACAGATACAAATTGCTATTTCATTTTTTTCCTTCTTTGTTCAAGATTACCTTGTAAGAAAGAAAATACACAGAAGTAGTGTATTTTCAGAATAAGTTATACATCCATTGCAGCACTTACACCAAAGCAGAGAGGAATTGATACCCGAGAGGCTTTTGAAACACAACCACTCGAGTATCCACATTGCACTGTTGTTTCAATAGCAGGTGCAATTTAAGAAAAGCAACATACAGAATTTTCTCTCATTCTGAAGTTTATTGCCTTTAAAGAAAACATTTGTATTCTAGCAAGACAGTACCATACAGATAGTGCAAATGAGATTTTTTTCTTCCCATACCAGCTTCAACAGGGGAAGAGAAATGCCGATTGCTTGCCAACATATACCTTTCTATTATATCTATCACACTTGTTCAAAAAAATTTTTCATCAGCGTAAGAACACACGACATACTGTAGTAACTTATTCAAGAACTACTATGCAGCCATTCACCCATCACATACTCTAGCAAAGCCACCTAGAAATCCAGGCTGTTATAAATGAGAGTAATTTGGAAAATCTTAAACATCACTGCTTAATAGCCACAAAAATTCATTTACTTAAAATTAACCACTGAAAAGTCAAAACAGTCTCAATATTGGTACTTTCACTGGTGTCACTGTGAAGGTGATTCCCTTTACAAAGCAGAAACAATTTGCAAATTAGTTTTGCAGCATCAGACTGAGTATGCAGTGTGTTATCACAGAATGAGTGTCCCTATAACCATGACAAGGGAAAAGAAGTATTTCTCATGGAATATATAAATAGTTTCATAATGCTTAAACTGATAATCATTAAAGCCCAAAAGTCAGGGACACATTCTAAGAATTAAGACAGGGTTTAATTCAGAAAGTTTGGCTTTTATAAACCTCTCCCTTTGTATTTCTTCTGGAAAACTATATAACACCTCCTACACATTAGCAGTAGTTTTTCAGAAATATTTGAATTTTTGTGTGGGCCTAGTCCAGGAGCACAGTTACCAAAATTCTGTGCTAACACCACTTAGAAAAATACATATAATAAGCTGCCATGTGGGAGGGGAAAAAAATAGAAAAAATAGCATTTGTACCTATTCAAATCAGAATAACATATTTGTTTTCTTCACTTGTATGTGCAAGCAAGAAAGTCTGCTCATTATAGCCCAAGTCCAAATATCATGACAAGTCATCGGTTTCACACTAGCAGGTAATACAATCCATGAAACTGCCAGTGGCAGAATAACTATGGTGAATGAATTGCTTGACTTCAGCAAGAGGTAACCTTAGTATAAGGTCATTTGCAGAGCTTTGTGAAAAGCTTCATATACAAAGACAGCCTGGAGGTGCTTATAGAAGGGGGTGGAGGAGGGAAGACCTATCATAAGAAAATCTGAATATTAAGTCTACTAAAAGTATATATTTTCCTGTCCCATACTATGGGCTATAGCTCAAATTCAAGTTAGCACTGGCTGCATTTATTATTTCCAGGAACAGCAATAGTTGCAGGGTAAGTCATATTAGACTAAACAGGGAGCACATGCAAGCTCCCTTGTCGTAACAATATAGAAAGGGAGAAAGAGAGAGATGTGATCTTTGCTTGCCTCATATGAGTTCTCAAATTCCTCCCTTGGCTTAGATGAGAATTCCCTCTTCTCCTCCTTCCCTGCCTCTTCTTGGGTTGATCTCAGAGTCTGTGATCCGATCTTAATGATATTAAGAAGATTCAAAGCTTTGGGGAACTCCTCTGACAAATCTTACCTTATAGCTACCAAATAGCCATACAAATTATTATAAAGAATATATTGCACAAGATCTTTTCCAGTTCTGTTAAATATATATATGTATAATCTTTCAGGAAGAACTAAAGCTTTGCATTTCAAATACTCATGCAAAAATGCACTTACAGCCTGCAATGTTTTTGTAAGTCCTTTCAAAGGAGACTCACTGTTCATTTGTTAGAACATCTTCTCCCAGGAAAAAGCTTTAAAGAAGCATGAAAACAAAAAGAAAAACAAAACATGATAAGAGAAAGCATTTCCACTGGCTGCAAGAGACACTCCAAAGTGATCTGTCTGGTCATGAAACCAAATCTATTTGAAATTCATTAAGTTAGACACTATCAGCCCAGTCCTGCAGTTCTGACTCTGGCAAAACTGTCACTGACGTCAGCAAATGCTCTGTCTTTACGAAAAAGTGAGAAAGGATTTCAAGGACTGGAACCCAGTTGTGTTTCTTTTCATTACCATCTTATTTCACAAGTAAAAAAGTCCATTAAAATCAGAATGATATTCTGTTCTAAAAAAAATTGCACAGCCGTAGAGCACCAAACAAATATAGTATGAAGCACAGTGGAATTTTACTGTGGCCTTTATTTTAACTTTAAGTTTGATGTCAGGACAGTGCAGAAATCAACATATATTTTCCTTATGAGTGTTGGCTTCTCTCAAAGTGATTTATGAAAACAGATCTGCTGCTAGAAGTGCTGTAGGGTAGACAGAAGGTTGTAGAGAAAATACCAACACACTAAAAAGGCTAAGAAAAATAGGCAAGAATAAAACATGAGACAGACTCAAAGAAGAATGCAAGCTTTTTTTCTTTTTTTTTTTTTTAATTTTACAAGTGCCAAACACATCTATATTCAGGTAACAAAAGAAACCTCTGTAGAGGGTCATAATCAAAAGGACTTCCTTCTAAAATCTAAACCAAATCCATGTAAAAATCTGCCATATCTATTTTACAGCAGTGTTTACAGCTACTGTAAAATTACATACTGCTTTAGAAAATAAAGATTATAAATATTATTTATATATTAAATCTATACTACATATGAACATGTCATTTACATGAACATTAAACCACAAGGTTCAAAGTGACAGGGTCTTTAGTTAAAAAACAATAAATTCTATAAAAAATGAAAATTCATAGCTGTTAACATTCTGTGTAGGGACAGAATTTGGCTTCTCTAGCCAACTGAAAAATCACATTCTTCCTCTACCCCTCCAATCCACCCTCAAGAAAAAGTTGGCATAAAAACAAGACATCTCTGATTCTGCAAATATATCTACTAACAGATCCACCCTGTTATGAAGTCCAGCAACCTCAGTGGAAATAGTTCAGAAAATATGAACCTGTTTTCAAGATGGATTCATTTCTTGTTTTGTGAATGAAGAATCTCTTGAAATTGAAAAACATGAAGTGTTATGATGCTGCATATATACCTTCTCACAAAATATTAGCTAATAGGTTGCTAATGTCTAGTGTGATGTGTCCTGTTTCTCTATAATTTTTACATGCACACATTTATCTCTACTACTCCTTAAAAGAAAGAAGGAAAGAGGAAAAAAGGAAATAAAAGAAAAAAGGAGGATAAACTTTCCACTCGGGAATTGTCTGCAGGTGCAGGAGCCATTCAGTCTACCTCAGGCTGTAATACAACCACGTCTGAATGACAAACACACAAGTACTTACTCCTGAAGCAGTGATCAGGCAACTACCACTTTTGTCTGTTATTATTACAGGTGCTATTTTTAATAAGTCTGAATCACATCAAATTAAATAGAATCTCAAAATCACTACACTTCCCAGCTCTGGGAATTCATTGGGTTTTGTCTGCCTAGACTACAGTCCAGTCTCTCATTCCAGAGACAGGAAGGCAGAGACTTCAGCTGCCCAATTAAGAGTTCACTTGAATTTTGTTAAAAATCTAACAACATGGAACTACAGGAACCTCTGCAGTAGGTTAGGGCTTACCACTAGTAATTAGTCACTTGGAAAGCCTGAGTCCATGTGGCTGCTGGTGGGAAGTGTTCCATTTACATGTATTGCCACAAAGTTTCCCTTTCTATTTCAACAGTACAGATGCTGTTTAGCCAGCACCATTGACCGGATATCCTGCTGAACATATTGGAGAAATCGCTTCAGATAACACCCATCCTTTTAAATAGATTTTACTAATTCTTAGCACATTAACACTTTTCCTGTTAGACTACCACAAAATTGGCTGATAAGCAACTTGATGGCAGTAATCTCAAGTGTCACACCATATGCCAGAAGTTTCTTAGAATTAGGAATAACAATAGATAAATGCTAACAGTCTCTCAGACACACAAGTTCTTATGCACCGAAGGAGATGGTGTGTGCAAATTTTACAGGCTTTGAAGAATCCTTTCCAAAGCCTTTGTGAATTTTCATATTAAAAAAAAAAAACACACACACACACCACATGCACACACACCATTCTAAGAAAAAACACAAATAAAAACTTAAAGTGCCTTGACTGCATTTTCCTCTATCTCTCGGTTGATAAGTTAGTGTAATTTTACTGGGAATTCTCTTCACAGGTCTTGCGAGTCATGAAAATTTGCAGCATCATTTTCTCTTCAGGGGAGAAAGTTCCTTGAAGATGGTAGATATTTTTTGCATGACCACATCTTCTCTTCGATAGAGGGTAATATCACGAGAGAAGCACATCAGGTAGCAGCATTCCTAAATTAAAGAAAACATTCTAATTTCTGCCATCAGTTGCTGTTTTCACTTTGTTACATTCCTTTTCTTCCCACCCCAATCTAGCATTTGGTGGAAAGACAGCAATCAAATAAGGAATTAGTTTATGCAGTCAGTTCATGCCTCTTCCTTCTAAAGTTTGAATCAGAAACAAAAAAATAAAAGACAAACAAAACAAAAAACAAAACTTGCAAGCTTCCTCAGCAGGCTGCCTCCACACTTAACAGAAGTAATAATTATGTGTCAGAACTGAAAGCCAAAAAAAAATTTTTATTTCTTCACCTTCTGTTTCCCATTGGATGAAAATAACACTGCCAAGGAAAACCTACCAAGACGACAAGTTATTTTCCTGGCCAATTCACTTAGAAAGCAAGTGTCTGCGTGCTTGCCAACTAATTTGGTGTTCTTAGTAGTCAGTGCAAGAACAGCATGTCATGAAGCAATTTTCAAGAAGTAAGACTGACCAAAGTACCTGCAGAATCATCTGCCACCACCTGTATGCTGGAGGGCACAGGTGAGAGTTTTGTTTTTAATATTGATGCTTAACACTAAGCTTATTTAATAGATTTCTCACATCTGCACACTTGTAAAAATTAGATGTTTCTAGGAGTCTCTCAAATCCTCCTCCATAGCTTACTGTGTTTTTAAATAAAGTTCAAGACAGAGAAGTCCAGCAACTATCTTGGCAAGAAGATGAGCCTGGAGCCTTTGTCCTCTCCTTTAAGAGAGTAGAAGATTCTTACCCCAGAGACAAGAGGCAGAGGAAACATGGTGGGGGAAAAATCTTGGTTAATGCTACAGTGAAGATTTACACTGCCTAAAAGGTTCATATATAAAAAAAAAAAAAAGAAAAAAAGAAACCCACACACACACTCACACACACTTTCAATACTCTGAATATCATGCAAGGGGGGAAAAAAAAAAAAGAAGAGGATGTATTTCAAAAGAGAAGGAATTCAGGAGTCTCTTCATATCTGTTTGTACAAGTGAATAATGCTTCATTACTTACACAACTAATATAGCAAAACCAGCTGACAAGTTTTCACCAGACTAAGGAAGTTTAAACATATGTAAAGCAATTCCACTGACTACTCAAATGTCATTTACTAGAAATTCATAAAATATATGCAGACATAAAAGCCCTCAAGTAAGATTTTGGGGATACTGAATTATCCTCATGGAAATAGGCTATGCATTTTAGCTTCAGATGAAAATTCATGGTAGAAGTAATGCAGTATCTGAAGACTTAACTATAGGCCCTGAGCATCTCATTGCCAAATAGCTTTTATTTCATAGGCTTCTCTGAAAAGCAACTTCAAGCTTAACTTTACCTTGATTCCTATGAGCAATATCTTGTATTTCAATCACTACTAGAGGAAGTTGATGCTAATTTATGACAATATCCCACCTTCAAGAAAAAAAAATGTTTCAAAGATATTCTCTTAAAAGAAATAGGGGGAAAAAAATCCCCTAGCCCCAGCTGCAAAGCAATAAATACAAATTGTTCAGAAACCACCTTGACATGAAGCATCAACATCTGCAAGTTGTCAGTCTAAATCCCCATACAACAATAGTCTTGTAAAGACTTTTTTTCACACCAAGATATTCATAGCTCTTTCAAAGTGCTCCATTTACATTCCTTCAGTACTCAAAAATCAAACACCAGCACACAACTTGAAACATTTACATACCATAGCTGTACCTTAAAAACAAACAAAACAACACAAACATAAGGCTAAAAAATCCTGCAGTGTGTTGCTGTCAGAAAGACAGCTCACTCATTCCTGGTGAGATAAGCTCCTTGAGAACAGCTTATTGCCAAGAAACATTTCAAAGACTTGTGCCTCTCATGTCCAGAAGAATCTAGTTCACCCTAACAAAACCCAAGAAGCCTCTTTCTAATCTCTGTAGATTAGTAGGAATGTTTTTTGCCAGGTTCCAAGCATCTCACAGCTTCCAAACAAAGAAAAACTTTCTCAAATCTGTTCACTTTTCTTCTCTTGACTTTGCAAGAAGTCTGCATTGTATTTAACTTAGGGATGTCAGTCACATTTGCATTCTTTTCACAAAGATTATTATAGGTACCTACAGCCAACAGCCATCAAGTAGCTTTGTTATTAACTTCAATACCCAGGTCTCTTTCTATTTTACACTTGTTTCACCTTAGGGCCTTCATTTATTCAAAGCAGGCTCCCACAGGTAGGCAGAAACACATGACAGCTAGAAAACATATTCTGAAGTAGTAAGCCAAAATGCACTGCCATTAATAAGGGGCACTATGAAACACATGGGTCATGCTGGTTCTGACAAAGTGAAGGTCTTTTCAGAGCTCACTGCTTGATATGTCTTCTTTGCAATGTTAAATATAATGATTTAAGAAAAAAAACACAACATACACACTGTAAAAATGTAACTGCTCATGTTGACTCCTGTTGGATAATTGCCAAGTCTAAATACATTTATAGAGCCTTCCTCCTTTCCCTGCACCCATTACAGAATTCTGATTACATAGCTTACAAATACTTTCCCTGATGTTTTAATGTTGAAAGAAAAATTACTGTGATAGTGGCAGTCAATATTCCTGACACATATTCATTCAAATATTTTTGAACACAAAAATTCTCACATTTTTAAGTTTTCATTCTAAACACTACAATTTTTGAAAGATACTGAAACAGACTGTAAAACAGGTAAGCATCTACTAATTGCTAAGGAAATGTAAAATTTAAGTTCTTTAAAGATAGACAGCAGGGGCAGCTTTGAGCCCATTTCCTATGCATCTTTATATTAGCACTTCTTTGCAAATGCAACTTATAAGCTGTTTTTCTTCAGTGGTAGAAAAAGTTCTTCTGATCTATACGAACATTTATCTGCTGCTACTGTTGCTGAATGTTGTTCAGACTAAGTGGAGGCAACAGCCTTTTCTTAAATGCATTTTGCTGCACTATCTTTTGAAAAGACAACCAAGGAATCCTTTAAAAGCTATTGCTGAATGACTTATTTTTGCCGACTTCTATATATCAGCAATACTTTAGATCTTCCTCTAGCAGAAGTATCTTGGCATTCACATAAACAGGATAATGCTTCCAGCTTGTCAAGTCTAGCTGAAAATCTCATAAGTAATGTCTTACAAATACAATTTCTTTACATCCCTCACTAAAAGGGTATTCAACAGACTGGACTGTCTTTTGATCTGTCAGCTCAGACATTTGATCAGTCAGCTCTGCCAATTAGCAGATTAAAAAAAAAAAAAGGTTGATATTGATGTTAAAATTTTACAACAGGCAAATAGCTATATCAAACAGATTTTTTATATATATATATATATATAAATAAAACACATTCCACAAAACACGGAGTTTCTTCTGACAATAGTATTCAAATCTTTTTTTGACTAAAGTACTACATTCCATTTCCCTAAGAGGACATGAAACTGGCAGAGATCAAGGCAAGGAAAGAAGCAGTGATAGTATCAGTTTTAATTCATATTCTTGGGGTCTATTCTAACTCTACTGAGGCACAGCTTAATGTACTTTTTGCCATTGCCA
Organism: Nothocercus julius; assembly: GCA_013398735.1. NCBI lineage: Eukaryota > Metazoa > Chordata > Aves > Tinamiformes > Tinamidae > Nothocercus > Nothocercus julius. The sequence continues at coordinate 6,689,967 of VZSV01000028.1, read as the reverse complement.
ACCAACTTGCTGCTGCAAGTCCTACCTGGCAAACTGACATGTTACATTTGTAATGCAAGGCTATTCACACATTCAGACTGCAGTTTTTCATTCCATTTCTCTTATTTCTAGAAACAGTTCACAAAAATCCACCAAACATTATTCACCCAGCATAGACTAATTGAGCTCTGCACATTCACATCTCCAAATTGAAAGTGTGAATCACTCTACAGACCATAGCTTCCTGTCAATAATTATAAGCAGTTTTCAAGTTGAGCCATCAAGGTGTCATATAGGAATACAACCAACACCAAATCAGGAAGTGCTATAGCTAGTCACAAGCCCTTTTCAGAATGTGGTTCCTCTCAGAAGCATCTGTATTTTAGTGATGAACAGCATTAGCTGGGAACCCTTAGGTAATAGCCATTACAAAAGAAGATGAAGGAAAGCAAACAAACAAACAAAAAAACCCGCAGATATCAACTCAAGCAGGAAAATAACAGCAGTGGGGAAAACGCAGAGATCACTGGTTCCTTTCCCATGCTACAGGCTAGCAAGCTCTCAGCAGCCCAGCCTCCCACACCAGTGCTCTCTGCATAGCAGGCTCAACACTGGAGACTGCAAGAGAAAGAAAATGCTACATGAAAGCACAGACTTTCTCCAAGCACTTCCAAGGGATAATAATAACCAAGAGAAGCACAGATGAAGCTTAAAAAAAAAAGAAAAAAAAAAAGCAAAATTTGAAAGCCTTCAAAAGGATGTTTTTTAAAGATTTTAACAGAGCCCTAAAACTTGTCAGAGAAAGACATTATTAAGAAAGCATAAAAAGTTAACATCATCAGGTTCCCTGACCTCAGAACCATTACTACATTTGGAGGACCCCCTGCACCTCAGAAGCTACTTAATTTTAATTATTAACTAAAAAAAATTAACATAATAAGAAACAAAGAACACATAAAGTTATCTCCTCCTAAGGCAACTTCAAAGAGCAGTCTTCAAAAGGAAACAACAAGAAACCACCCCACACAGCCTTCATAAAAAATGAATGCAATACTAAAAAATAACTCATAAACAAAAAGAAGAGCAATAGGGCATGAGTGAAGCCCTTCAATTAAGTACCTTTTAGGTCTTCAGTATCTGTACTTCTCCAGCAAGTTAGAGCAGCCACCTATCTGACCTACTCTCCCTGAAGTAAGGAGAACAGCAGCCCCTGGGTCCAGCTTTTATTAGCTACCTTGTTAAGCTCAATTGAATAATTGAATTCACCTGCTGAATGTCTGATTTTGCTTGCAGTTACACCAGTCTCCACCTGGTATGTGAATTAGAGGAGACTGGTGGGGACTTTGTTTGAGGATAGTCCACCTAGAAAGACTAACTCTCCCTTAGCCCTCAGAAAATGTGAATTATTTTCCAGATATTTTATTATCTGGTGTATTTCGCAAACTCTTGCTCTGTAGGAGAGGAACAAGTTTTTGCTTTAGTAAGTTAATGAATTTTAAACATGTTTTGTATAAGCATCTTAAGCTTTACTTATATTTTGACTTTTTTTTTTTTTTTTTTTCAAGTAACATCCTAGGAACCCACCATCAGACTGTGGCTGTCTATCTTCTTTATGAAAAGTATATTAGCATCGGAAGTAGAATAGTGTTCATAAACTCACACATTTTTGTACAATACACTTCAGCTGTAATAAATATGTATTAATATTGAAAAAAAATAATTCAACCAGACATATCAACAGTTTAATGATTTGAGTTTTGAAAACAAGACAGGATTCCTTACCCGTGGAGAGAAAAGAGACAATAAAGACTATTTTCTGTCACCAGCCTGCACAGACATGGGTATGATAAGCTGCATGCAGTGGTGCTAAGCCTTCAAAGTCCAGGCATTTGTAGGCTCAAAGGAGGTATAAGGTATCACCATGCAAGAACAGAAGCTGTCTGCACCTGCTTCTGAAAGCACTCGCACAGACAGACACCTCAGTTGCCTAGAAGCTGAGGGATTTCCAGCATGTGCAGCCAGTTATCTGGGAGAAGCAAGAGCTCTCAGCTCCCTCAGGGCAGGCAAGCCAGGGCCAAGGGCATCCCCAGCCCATGCTGGGCCTGCAGGCATGGGTGCCATCCTGCTGTGCCTGAGGCTAGGGGCCAGCAGCAGGGTCCATTGACAGCTCCCAACACAACAAGTGAATAACTAGGCCTGGAGTCCACCCAGGAACAGCAGAAGATGGGTGGGAGACAAGGCTACAACATAGGCTCAAGGTCTAACAAGAAGCAGCAGGATCAGAGCACTCATCCTCCAGCACCCCCCAGAGAGTGATGGCCCTGGGACTCAGCTGAATAGGGTGCTGGGCAGAGGGTGTGTGGGAGGTCCCATGTGAGGCTAGTCAGGACCTGTAAGTCAGCAGAGCCTCCTAAGGCCCATTATGTTCTCAGGGCCCTGACATAATGAAGGAATATACCATTGGAGGTGTGTATTGAGGGGTCTGAAATTTGACTTCTTGCGTAACTCTCACGGCTGTTCAAACTACATCAATAGACTGAAGTGAGCTGATCAATCTCTGAGTAATTGGAAGGTCAAGCGGCAGGAAATATTATGAAGAACTCACTGCAATCTGGAATATGTATTAAAAGAAGCAGAATCCATCATTTTGCCTGCTGGCCCTCCTTTTATTCTGTCCACCTTACCAAACTGTAACAGCATCAGTATGTCTACCCATTCTAGATCCAATATTTTCAGTAGACCAAAACAGCAAGTAGGTGCTAAAGCAAAAGAAGAGTGTGTTGCCCAGTTCTGCCTGGCCCATCCGCCTGGTGTGATCACTGGGTAGGAACAAACACGAGGGCTTTCCTTGCCCAAATGATGCAGCAAACTCAATAAAGAGGTTGTATTGACACTAACTTTGGCATCAGTTATTTTTTAGGAAAGTAGTGCCATTTTGTAAAGCCCTGGACTGTGCTTACTCAGTATACTCCATTTTTTTCTTATCATTTAACTTTAAGAAAGAGGTATTCAAACAAGAAAAAGGAGAGAAAAGTTTCTCAGGAGACTGAAGGAGCTTGGCCCTTTTGGTCATGCAGAATAAAAGCTTTCTAAATACATTTCCTAAAGTAAACTAAATGGAAAGAAAATAATAATATTGACAAAAAGCACAGTCAAGCAGAAAATGATGAGCAGATGTCATTGCTGGGAATTAATCAATGTTGAAAATTAGAAAAAAAACCAGTTTTTCATCATCAAAGCAATGAGATATTACCCTTCTGAAGGTAGCAGCAAAACATGGCTTACATAATTTTATATTGGAACCCATGCTGGTATGATTGCCTGAAATTGCAATGTATCTTTAGTACTATACTAAGTCATGTAGAATCTTAAATAATATTAAAAAAAAAAAAAAAAAAGAAAGAAAGAAAAAAGAAAGAATGCCAATTCTATAGGGCAGTGTTCTGTGTCCCAGAGGGTGGTCTCACATTTATAGTTAACACTACTGGTAGCACTCTGTGTGAAAACGGTTAAGTGGAAGCTAAAATAACCATAACATAAAATAAACCAAGACAAACTAAACTAAGCTATGCTAAAACAATCTAAGATTACCATAACCATGACTAATCCTTGTCATTTGAATGCTGTGCTACGCTTGCAGATTTTAGTGCATTAACTTATGATCTTTGATAATTAATAATAAAATAAATAAATAATAAGCAATGATAATAAAATCCATTGGCCAATTGTCCAATTATAAGACTGTACTAAATCACTGCTAAAAGGAAAGTTATTAGCCATAGAACATTTACTTTGAAATGACAAATTCCTATCTTTTGTGAACATTGTTGCAACCGCTTATCAAGATGTGACGCCACTTATGAACATATGTGTGTTGTTGACTATTACATACAAAATTTCAAAACATCATGCACCACTGACTCTTTTTCTCCCCAAAAAATGTGGTTTCAGCTCAATAACAACTATTGCATTTTACAGAAACTGGATTTTGCTGAATTTATTGGTCTCTGAATCATTCCGTGAACTACGTGGAACTATGCACAATGTAAAGCGCTATTCAATGTGAATCAGAAAGGCAGAGTACATCTCGTGATGATTTTATGTCATTGAATAACATTGGAAACATGAATCTTTCTACAATAGGAGATGTTACCGACTTTAGATTAATGTCCAGGTGATGGTTTACTTTACCAAATAGAAAAGGGAGATATAAGCAAGGCTGAGTAAACCATAACTTATCCCAGATTTAGAACACAAAAATCTTGAAAATCTTGAGAACTGTGAGGTCTTCTATGGCTGATGAGAATCTGCTGAACTATGAGATTATTAGCTGGCTTTACAAGGGTTGAGTATCACCAAAGCTGAAATTGGGTCTTAAGCCCAAGACTGAACTGTTATTCATTCATTTTCTTTTAATTTGTGTTGGAGCGAGTCTGGGGGATATGAACTCACTTGCCTTTGAGAAAGCTCTCACTGGTACTCCAAAGTTCCTCTGTGAAAATATCTCAGTACTTTTAAAGAAGAGATACATAATTTGCCTCAGCAGGATCACTCACATGAAGACATTACGCACAACCCTAAGGTTTCTCTATATTAAGGCATCACTTGCTGTAAAAAGAGTGTAAATTCATGTGCGTTATTACAATACATTCTCTGCATAAAATTTCACTTTGCATACTAAGTCCATTCTACAAATTATTATAGCTCATATTCTGCCCAAATGAAAACGGCTGACAGTTCAGTCATTGTGGAGAACAGTAAGGGAGAATTTAGTTCTGTTGTTTCGTTTCAGGAATAATGTTCATGTTACAATTCTTGAAAGAGTTTTTCAGTGCAGGATTGTTGAGTAGGCTGATGAAAAGGGAGGACCAGAGAAACAGCCAATTTACGTCTAAAGGCAAATGATCCAGTGGTCCAATCCCTTATAAACAAGTCATACTAGGTAGTTAGCCACTCATTCCACATAGAAGTAATATACATAAAAAAACCAATTTTATGTAATGAATTATCTCTGTAAAAAGTCATTTTTCAGCAAAATAACTACCTGAAAAACATTTGGTCAACAGATGTCAAAATGTAAGCACTTGAGAAGACCTACTTATGAAAAAAAAAGCAGATAAAAATAGCTTGTTTTTCTGTCACATCTCTGAAAAACAGTTTTGAATAATGGTGTTTATAAGGCAACAGCCTGTTTCAAACTAAGAGCTAGTTCAGGTCTTATATTTTTGGAATGAAGTCCCTGGTTGTTATAAGAGATACCCTGTCAATTATTCAAGTCATACAGGAATTCAAAGGGTCTTTGGCAGCTTATATAGCTCATAAACTATATAATAGATTTATGTGAAAAGCCACTGGACAACCAGATGTATATTCAAAATGTATGTCAGAAAATCCTTTTTATTCATATGTGTCTGGACTATATCAGTACTTTTAAAAGTACAGTAGTTTAAAAATCTGGATGCTCTCCTGAACTAGTAAGAAAATTGCTGTTGAGTTTGGCTAGGAAACCTGAAGAAACCTAGCGCAGCCAGGCTTGATTCCTTACTTTCATATATTGAATCTATCTGTGGACACAGAGAAGACTCTTATTACAGTGTTTGCTTGTTTGTTTTTAAATTTTAAAGACTCCAATAGAAACAAAATTAGTCCAACACCAGAAGGTTTTTAAAATGTCATTATTTATTCCCTGCCTCAGGTGCAAACATCAATACAACTCCTGTTACAACACACCGTGGTGCCCTCATAATGATTTTTAGATCCTTACAAGATCACAAAAATTTTCAGTTGTATTATTAAAATTATCCCAACCTAAACTACATTTTATAAATGTAGACAATCACATTTATAGCATGAAAAGAAAATCCATGAGCTAATTTATATAAGTACAATTTGTTTCTCTAAGTTAATTACGTATGCAATTAATATTTATATTATTAATTTTATTCTATTAATTAATTCTATACTCAAGCCTATTGCACAGGCAAAAACCGTAGTGTCCTAAAAATTGAGTTCACACAGGGAAGACAGCATGCCAGTTTGGATATTTAAGCACTACTCTGCTACGATTACAAGGAGTAATTAAATAAAAAAGGCAAATGCTCACTACCTAGCAGGAACCCTCTCCCTTGGGGCTTGAGCCAGCAAAATATTAATAAGGCCACTGATTCCAGTAGAATAGCTCACTTGCTTTAAGCCAAACACAGTGTTTAACGGATTGAACCCTTGATTAATAAACGAAGCTAATAATAAAGCATGAAATTTGTGTGAAAATCTTTTTGATTTTGATATCTCCATGCACAATAGTTCAGTGACAATCTTGCCCCTCTTTTAGATCACTGTTCTTATTTTTGGAAAACAAAGGCAGAAAACACTAAAATTCTATTTAATCTCATCATCAAATTCTACAATAAGAGCACAAAAGATGAGATTTTGCTTCAAGGCACTCAAGACTCTACGGTAAATACAAACCTCTCAGCTCCACCTCAGCATTTCTTTCCAGCAGTGCCTACTTATGGAGTATAAATTTACATTCTATTTATATCCTTCCTTAATTGTCTTCATATAAAGGGAATACACAATCATACATTTTGTAAACACCATGACTGGTATGTAATAGAAATTCTATATTTAGAGATTTGACAATTTAGCAGTGATACTTTTATGCATATACCTTTTTTTATGTGACTGTATTTTGTTTGCAGTTTTTAATCTGTTTTCTTTCTGCTGTTATATTTTGAAAATCATGCTGTATGTATATTTTATGTGATATATTATTACCCTAAAATACAGTACTATTATTAATAAGGGATCAGCTCTAGCAGTGAGAGAGTAAAGTAGAGACCATTTATCTGCCTTTTAATTTCTCTTAACTGCTCTAATTCTCCCCGGGAATTAAATTCTCATATAGCTTAGCACAGTTCTAAAGAACATGATGGTTACGTCATCAGTTACCACTGGAACTGGGGAATTCCATCTACATTTGAGAATTAAGAATCCTCCCTATGCTTGAAAAGAAAAAAATACCTCAGGAAAAATGCATGCAATATGTCAGTCATACCTCAGCTTGTTAAGATACTGGTAATTTAATTATCCATGAAGTAAAAACAATTAGCTTTTATACACCCAGAAATTAAATGCAACAGCCAACAGTTAGGCAAAAATCTACTTATTTTAGTCACTTCAAGTCTGTCTTGTGAATACATTTTGAAGAATATTACATCATGACCTTATGGTCAACACTTATATTTCTTACAGAGAAAACTGGCAAATGCTCTTGAAATAGAGATTAAACTACATTGGTAAGGCTGTTGTTGCTTTTTGAGGTATATTGAACAACTGCTTTTCTTTCCAGTGACTTTTACTCTCATATTTTAACACTGGCCCTTCTATTTCAGGATTGTTCTTACCATAAAAAAATCTATTCTACTTGTAACCTTGTATTTAATAATAGGTCAAAGCCTCTGGGGTTTCACACTTGAGTGAGTTACATCCTGGGGAATCCTGTTTACGGAGAAAGTCAGATTAATTAACATAATCAAACATGTCTCAGTAAAACTAGGATCTAAAACTACAGTGATGTCATATTTCATCATAGCACCCTCTTAAAATTCTGGAATGTCCATATCTGGCACAGTGTGTACGGAAAAAATACATATATGAGATCTTTATTTCTTAACATTGTCATATTCATAGTTTTCAACTCTGACAGAAGGGAAGCCAATCTGATATTTATAAAGTCATTTATTACTTTTTGTAAGTAAGTGCCTTTAATTGTGAAATTCAATATATCATGGTAAAAAAAAAAAAAAAATGGTTTTAAAGATTCACATGCTTTAACACTGGAACTATCATTTAGTCTGAACTCCCAAATAACAAGGCTCAACAAATTTTACCAGTGTCTTCTGGATCAGGACCCAAGACTTACAGCTGACCTAAATTTAAAGGCTTTAATCAGTTCTACTCATCCCTTATGTTTTAATGGTTTGGTTGCTTTTAAGTAGGATTTTCTCTATTCTGAATACATCTTCTGTCATACTCCAGCCATGCTAGATCATTACACATAGTTATTTAAAGAATTATATTCACCTCATATCTTTTCTGCCATATAGATATATAAAGACACCTCTAAACCATTCTGCCTTTAAGACATGAAATTGCTTTAATCTATGTGAGAAAGGTATCCTAAACTGTAATGTTCTTGTAGCCCTTCACAGAAACCTTTTTAGCATGATTAGTTTAACTTACTGAAAGTTGAACAGGTATTCCAGGATTGTCCACATTAAAATGATAATAACACCTCTCATTACTGCTATGATTGGTTTGTCTTAATATTCCACAAAGACTCTGTCTGGTCACATCAAAAGCTATATTCAGCAATCCCTTACCCTCTCTCTGCACATTTACTTCTTCATATTACTGCTGTTGACTGGCTGCACAATCTTGCATTCAGTTGTATAAATTGCATGTTGTTAAAGTGAGCTACTCTATGTAATTGACCTATGATAATCTTTTATTGAGGCCAAATATTCTACGTTTTTCAGGTTTCCCCATTTGAGCAACAACAACAAAAAAAATCCACTAGAATGATAGTGACATTCTATCAATGTTTTCTTCTCATGAAAAATTAGACTTTCATTTCCACTCACAGATACAAAATGGCCAATAATAAAATTGCCAGAGCATTTATCCAGGATTTCTGAGAACATTAGGGAATTTAAAATAAATTTTCAACAACCTGAGAGCTAACCTTTAACATAGCCACTCTTGGTGAACTTCTCTCAAGCTCATATGTACAAGTATTTTACTTTTCAAGTATACCCAAATATGAATTGCACCAGAGAAGGACTAGCTATACAACATGCTGATTATGGCATTTAGCTAGGATACAGATAACTTTATTATACTTTTTGGATGAAGGATGAAGACAGACTATAAGTGAGGTGCTTACATACTGTCTATGGGTGGGCCAGTATTCTGAGCTACCTATTATACTGTGTTGATTGACTAAGTATTCTGCATAGGAGAATTGGAGACTGACACAAACTAACACATTTTGGTGAAAACTGCATTTAAACATGGCTGTGTTTTCAATTTGTACTTCAATTAATTGCAAATACTTAAATAATTGCTGACTTCCAACACTTGCTTTCATGTATACACATCACCTATCATGTTTCAAAGACTGATATTTTATGTTGTGAGACATATGTAAACCAACAACATTAACATTTGAGAAAAGATCCTATCATGGTCAAATCCTATGGATTTCAATTTTAAAGTGGATGTTCAAACAAATCTCACCTTTCAATTCACAAACTTTAACAGAAGTATCCATACCATGAAGTTCTGATGACTGGACACTGCTGTGTGTTCAGCCTTGTATAAGGTAGGTTTTCCTCAAGTCATATGGAAAGAATAAAAATACTGTAATTGAAACTGGGAATATTTTATCAAAGCTTTTGATTAAATGCTAAGCATGCTTCTATGCTTTTAATCTCACTGAAGACAACAGTATGAGTTTGAGTGTTTCGTTGAAATGGAACTTTTCATACTCATGCAGGGCTGTTTGTTTGAATCTGCCCAGAAGAAAGTATTTTAATATTCAACACTACTTATGTGATAACTTTCCAAAGCACAGTATTCCTTAGAAATAATTAAAAATTGAAGACAGCATTTGTAACTAGTGGAAGAAAGTGATACAACAGAGAAGATACTACTTAAAGCACAAGCAAGTGCATGTTTTCCCCAAACAGATCTCAAAACTTTGAACTCTGCATATCTCAAGAAGAGCTCATATTTATAATTAATAGAACTGTTCATATTGAAGAACTGGAGAATTCATGCTGGTAATATTAATTAATGGCATCACAAGAAAAATGCACTTGCCTCAGTGCCCTGGGGAAATGAAGACCAATTCAATGTTGACGTACACAATGCACAAAGATAAGGCACTGCCTTGAGAAGCAGCCTCACTAAATACTTATTTTAAGGGAAAAGATGAGAATCAACTGTTCTGTCTATACAAAGGAAGTACACCGATTCAGTACAGGACATTCATTGCCAAATTGACCTTGAGCAAATAGAGGGATTCTTCATTTTTTTATGTTTTCAATAGGAGATTTAAACAGATTCTTGTCATTGTTAGCACCAGGGCAAAGAGTGGGGAGGGAGAGAAGGACAAGAATAAAAAGTTAAATTTCTTGCAAAGTGACCAAGAACCTGAGAGTACTGAATAGAAAGTGTCCCTGAGTTGTTCTTCCCTTTTGCATAACCATGCTGCCTAAAAACAAAGCTTGAGCAACAAAGCAAGGAAGTTAGTGACATTCTAGTATATTCTCCTGTATATATTTGATGCCTTACAAAGCAAGCCAAACTGGATTTAAATATATGACAGTAGTGGTTATTTAGTTATGCTTGGCAGAACAACCCCAAAGAACAGCTGGAAAAAAAAGGGCATGGGGAAAATGGAAAACATAGGCTAAGGACTGAGGTGAATGCTATATGTAGGAATATTTTTTCTTTTTGGAAACAGGAAAGGCCTGGAGGTGGAGCATGTGATCACCTCTAAAGATTTAAACAAAATAATCTCTAACATATCTGCTATCTGCAGCAGTGTATAAAATCCACATTTCTTACTTCTTTACTGCATCTCCTTTAATAGCGGTCTCATCTCTTTTGTTCTATTCTGGGTAAAAGTTCTATGTTTCATTCGCTCTTCCTTTTTCTGTAATGTTTACTCTATCTAAGTTTCTTTTACTCTTTGCTCATGTTCCTAATCTTGCTGAACTTTTGCCCTGTCTCCACATCTATTTTTTTTTCACCTTCTCTTCTGTCCCCCTCCAGATACAGCCCTTTTCACACACCTTTCACCTTCCCTCACGTACAAGCCATACAGATTGCTACCTGATTTTCTCAAACAGTATTTCTCAGTATGAACTGATAAATACTTGCCCACTTTTAATGAAAACAGCTCCTGACTTGCATTGGATTTCCTCTAGGGTTTCTCTACCCATCATCAGCAACCGCAATCATGTCACTTCCCTATGGTCACCTGTGCTTGTAAATTCATTCTTCCTTTCCTTGTCTCACAAGGAATAAATATCCCATGCCCTTCTTACAGTATTCTTTCCCTCGCTCCTTCCCAGGATCCCTTCATGTCTCCCCCAGCCAAGCTTTCAGATGCTCCTTGTTCACACTTTCCCTGTCAGTCAGCCCTATGGCACTAGACCTTCTCTCTTTCCCCAAGAGACACAGAAGAAGATGCACTTTCACTGCGACCACTGGGGCTGCGCTTTCCAACACGAGTGAAACACGCAGTGCTCCCCAGCCCACCCATTCCCTAAGAAAACACACGTCACTGGCCCAAGGCGGGGAAGCAGAAGAGCCCCCTATTCCCCAAAACTTCATGATCCTGTGTCTCTGGAAATCAACCCCAGCTCTTGAGTCCGTGCGCAGGCATCACGACCCAATAATCTGGGCACCAAAATTAGGCAGAAGAGGACTGGGCAGGAGGGGGGGGGTCTCGGTACCGCGTGTGGCTGCGGAGCCGGCGGCTGGAGGGAGGTCTCGGCTCCCTGCGAGCTCAGTAAGGCCCCGGGCGGGACCACCCCGCGCCCGCCCCTCGCTCCGCTCCGCTCCCC
>VZSV01000028.1:6645667-6677444 GCA_013398735.1 Nothocercus julius | reverse complement strand
AAAAAAAAAAAAAAAAAAAAAAAAAAAAAGGACAGGTAAAATACAGACTTCAATGCCAGCACATATTCATTGCTGATGTAGTTAACCAAGCTTAGTATCAACACCCATTCTAGCTCTGCATTCTGATAAATCGATTAGGACATGGATTGGGCACTATTCATGTACGGCAGCTATAGCCACACAGGAAAGTTGAAAGAGCAGCGTGTGTCGCCTCACACCGATGACATCCCCTCACAGCTGAGCACAGCTTCAGAGGGAAGCTTTTCTTTCTTTTCAAAGTCAATGATCTGTGTTGTATTAACACACTTAATGTAAATAGCTTCTCTTCTGTACATTTACAATAGTAAATGTAAATATGATTTTATTCTAATTGTTGCAAAAGAGATTTTTAAGGAACTGGGTCATATGGTATGGGATTAATTGGCATTGGGAGGAGAGAGTAAATGTACTTATATTGCAGTTAAAATTTTCTATTTGCATTGAATATTAATGCTCAAAGTAGAGGATCAAACCCCTGTAGACTGTAGGGAGTACACTCAGTACTGTCCTATTATTATTTTATCACAATGTACTTACAGAACCTATTTTTCCTCAGAATATTATTTAAATGCTACCATACTGTTGAATGATTAGTTTTGCTTTTAATAATATAAATATATACAGCGTATTCCAAGTGGAAAAAAAAAAAAAAGTGGAAAAATAAAGATTTTGGAAGGCACAGCTATTTTGCAACATAGAATTGTTGACTAGCATTTAATTCAGAACATGTGCTGGCATTTTATTTTTTATAAATTTAAATAATTTTGTTCAATGCTGAAACAACTGTTGTCTTATAACAATCTCAACAGTATTATCACCTCTCCACAAAGATCATGGTTATTCTGCTCAAAGATCCATGCGTACATTACCGAAGTGTTAAAGAAAGCATTTGGAAAGCTGCTCAGAGTCCACATGTATCTTTGATATGAATGTCTACATAAAGTCTGCTTGTGGTTTTAGGTCTAGTAATACAAACTGAGAAACCTGAGGAAAGGCAGAGTCAGTGATATTCATTCAGACCCACAGAAGTCTCCATGTCCAACACAGCTTGAAGAAGTGTCTAAAAAATATATTTAAACTTGTAAATTTCCTAAATTTTTGGATGCCATTTATCTAGATTTAAACCTTGTTTAATCATTTACACTAGAGCAAGGGGAAGAGGAAATGGTTGAATGCTACTTCCACTCTGCAAGACACAGTGTCTCAGTCTTTTCTCTGAGTACCTAGCTAACACCCTCAGAGAAAAGGCAGAGGTAGAGGAATTCCTAGGAATAAACAGACCTCAGGTTTCTCACCTGCTGAAACATTATGGGGGGGAAAAAAAAAAATCATTTTTGAAGATTCTTCAAATTCATTTGATTAAATTAAAGTGTATTTTGGATGTTGTATGATGTAATTGTTATTTTGATTTCTGAAAACATTGTAGAGAAAACATCCTCAATTGCATTTCATGATATTATGCAAACTTGTAGTACTATATCTTAGATTAATAACATAGTAATAGATTAATATATCTTAGACAGAGAAAACAAAAGTTTAAGCAGATAACACTCTGTTATGTCTTCCAGTAATATACTTGAGGAAGGGGAGAAAGGCTAGCATTGGACCCAGAATAAATGGTGTGAAACATTATCGTTTATTAATGACTGCCAACTGTGTGATATTAAAAAGCAGACAGAGGTGCACAAATGAAGATAAGGGCTAGAAAAGGAATTTTATAGAGCTTGAATGTAACTGTAATTAACTACTACACAAGGACAACAAACACTTTGAATTTGAAATTGTATTCACTCCACCACTGAATACTCCTCTAAGTTTTTTTTAAAGTAATATCATTAACATAAGTTTTTCTGGGTTTGCCTGGCTTCCAAGTTACAGGTTGTATTTGTGAGTTTTAAGTCTCTTTGAAGACAGCTCTCTAACCTGCATGTGTTCCAGTATAGCTCTAGTCAAACTACCCCCATCAGGGACTTAACAGGAATGTTGCTTTCTCCTTTTCATTTTATATGTGGGGATATATGTGTATGGGGAAAGATAGGATGGAAAGGTAGGCAGCACTGTGGAAATGCAAAATAGATTCTCCCCATATGATATTTCTTAGGTAACCATATTAGCATTACTTACACTAAGATTCATGCTACAGTTCGGATTATCTCCTCTTTCCTCATCCTGTTCACTAGCCCATACTGGAGGAAACACTATTTCAGAAAGAGCTGACTGCACTTAAGAATACTGTGTGTGGGGGAAAAAGAAAAAAAAAAAAAAAAAAAAAAAAAAAAGCAGTAATGTCAAAATACAGGTCCTGAGCAAGATTACTTTTCCTCTTAAGCCCAGCACCATTTCTAAAAGATAAGTTATATGGAATAAATCTGCCAACAGACTCCAGATCCTAATGAAAAAGCCTTGATATTAGTGTCAGGGAGCAGCAAGGGCAGGCTGCTCGTGCTCAGCAAGGGAAGCTGACTGAACTGGGAGCCGCAGGGAGCAGGCAGGAGCAGCGCCTGCACCAACAAGTACCCGCACGAGAGCAGAGCAGATCCCATTCAAGCACAAGTTCAGAGTGTCAGGCAAATCTGCAGCCATGAGGGAGGTCTGAGGTCAAGCAGAAGAGCCAAGTCAGCAGCTCAGAGTCGGGCTCAGAATCAGGAAGGTGGTAGAGCAGGTACAGGTGCACCTGCACTGTCGCTTGAGCAGAGACCAAGAGTGAGACCCCAGCATCCCTCGGAAAACAATATAGAGCAAAAGGGAGGAAAAAAACCCTGCAGCTCTGGAGAGGGGGGGAGGGGATGCCCTGCTGAGGCTTCTCACAGCTTTTTATCAAACTGTTCTTTGATTCAGAGCTAGAGAGCTGCTCTAGCAGAGCTGGCACAGAGCCCGGGCAGCCCAACCCCTGGGATGAGGGGAACACGCTCAGGGCTCTTACAAAATGTCAGGAGGAGAGCATCAGGGTTCCCTTGCAAGATGTGCCCGTAGACAGGTGTTGAAATTCCAAAACTCAAGCAAAGTTTTCTCCTCAATGAGAACAAGTAATTCAAATTCTCTTGCATTTCAAATGTGCCAGTGAAAAAAATGAAATCCCTTTGCACCAAAGTAAGAGTTTTGTCACCAGGATGAATTTGATCAGCACTTTTACTAGTCATCCTTCCTTTCTACTAGAGAAAAGATTTTCCTAAGTGACCACCATTGTACAAGTTTGAGGAAGAAGTGCAGAGTTTTGAGTTTATAATGCTATAAGCTGTAAGTAAATAAAGCAAAGCAATTCAGTCAAGAGCATAAATCTTTCAATTCTTACTGTGTAGTGACATTTTCTTTTCAACGTCTCCTAATTCATTGCTAGTGAAATGATGCTAACAACAACTGAAAGCAAGTAGTATTTTGAGTTGAGTGCTGTGCTGCTGCATGATGAAAAATGTAATAGCTCCTCTATCAGATTAGTCTTGTCCAGATATCCTAGGATTCATGAGAATTCAAGAAAATGAAAATTTGTGTAAGTTTGGGCTCTCTCATTTTAATATATACAGAATACAAGCTTCAAAACACCTTGCTGAATATCATGTAATAATTCCCTTATGGATCGATTCCTAAAAATCAGCTTTGCTCAGTTAATAACAATGAAAAGTCCTTCTGCATGGTGTCCTTCTGCATTCTTTCTATGTTTTTTTTTTTTTTTTTTTTAAACTGGTCTTCATGCTGTTTATTGGAAGAATCAATAAAAGCAGATAGAAACAAGGAAGAAGTCATTTTACTGTCACTGAAATATAGATATTGTGAACAGATAGAACAAAAGACACCTTTCTGAGGAAGAGTATCAATTACCAGCAGAAAAGGAACATCTCAGAGAGCTGGAAAAGACACAGACACAAAACACGTGCAACAAGCATGCAGGACCAAAGCACAAGATTAAGAAGCGCATCAGGATGCAGAACAGCCTACCCAGCAATGTAGAGGAAAAAGAAGAGGACAATCTTTGAGACTGACCTTTTTTTTTTTCCCCCAGCAGAGACTACAAAGCATTATTTTTGGTTTTATGAAGAAAGACCATCCTACCTGATTGATGACTCCAGATTCTATGTTAATATAAATGCTAAGCAATAACAAAAAGAGGAGAAAAGAGTGCAAAAGGAGAAAACATGTCGTTATAAAAGAGTAAAAGAATGTGTTAAAGGAAACTATTTTTGTTATTTTTTCCAGACAGCTCTCTAGAGTTAATTGCTCCAAAATTATCCAATAGCAAACAGGGTAAGAATTGCTCCACACTGCAATGAACTTTCTATGTATTAAACACTTTCTATATAATTTTTCTGCACCACATGGTGTCCTAGTATTCCCCTAGCATCGATGTACAAGACTGAGTAAAAAAAAAAAAAAAAAAAAAAAAAAAAAGTCAGGGCTATTGCCAATCATTAACTCCCCTAAAAATTATTAGTCCTTATCAATATTGTTAAGGAAGTTTCCATTTGAGGTCATAAAACATGGGCAGAATGTAGCTGCCAGAAGAAAGGACAGAAAATGAAGAGAATTTGAAGAAGACCTCAGACACTTGGATACACCGGAAAATTAACTCACTGAAATCTTAAAGGGAGTAGCAAGCCATTACATGGGTAGTAAATCATCTTATACTGTGAGGCTGAGCTTGTTGCTCTTAACCCATACATAAGTTATACAGCTAAAACTAAAATAGGAAGGATATCACTAGCCAAATCAATACAGCTGTTACATTTACAAAAGCAAACTATTTTTTCACTCTGCCTGAGAAAAATTCAAGCTACATCTATGACTATATACCCTACTGTCTTAAGATTTCTTCTGTTGCCTGCCCTGTTTTGTTGCCTTTGATAGAGAAACTTACCCTTATTCAACTACAAGTATTGCTTCTTGTCACTTGTGTTGGTCTCATGATTTAGAACAAGTAATTAAACATTAAAAAGATGCATTGGCATTTGCTACTGTCCTCACTATTGCCCAAGGTTTCACACCCTCTGTACAGTTTGCAGGACACAATATCATGTGTAGAAATTATTTCCAATTTCTTGTAAAAATGCATTTTTCTTCTTTTTCAGAATCTTGAAAAATAAATTATAAATCCAAATTAATATAAGTAGCATCCTCTTTGAGGATTCACAGTACCACGAAGTGTTGTATCTGACTTTCTATAAAATGACTGGTTAAAATTTGTTTAATTTTTAACATTCACTATTTCACAGTTAACCACTCTGCAGAAACACCTAGTAAATACAGTTATACCAGCATACTTCTTCAGAAGGTGATTATATTTAATTAGGACTACTTTAAGTCCATCTTAGTGGGTGACTGCAGAGCCTAGAGACTTTTTCTGGAAAGGGTTGGCTTGTATGTTTTGTGAGGTTATTTGGTACAAAGGAGTGGAAAAGATACACTTTCTTTTCTAAGTTATACATACTTGTTATCTGTATTTTTATCTAAATATTTATATACACATATATAAGATTTCTCACTTCCTAGAGAAATATATGAAGTATATATAAAGTATATGAAGAGCTACATACTTGCATAAAGCAAATCTCTCACTTCTTTATTACTTAAGTATAACTTCAGATCATGGACATCTTGGCTATAACAACTCTCATCCTAATCTGCCTGTAACAAAAGAGAATTGCCCAGGGAAAAGAGGCACTGAGCAAAGCCACAGAACCAACCTAAAAGCTCTGTGCCATCCTCCTAATCACTGACAACTAAAGTAGGGTCGGTGACTGAGGACACTGAAACTCCTCCCAAGTTTCATTGCGCCTTGGTGACCCTGTCAGCCCAGCTGGGTAGTGTTGGGGCAGGACAGCAGCATGCCCAACAGGTAGCCAGTGCACAACCAGTGCAAGATCAGCAAATTAATAAGCGGTGCACAGACGCCAATCCATCCTGTGGCCCTTTACTATAGCTATATATTTTATGTGAAGCACTGATTTAAAATGGCTAAAATATGAGCAAATACAATACTGTAAGTTAAATTTTAATTTTGTGTCTAAACCTCTATATAATGCCCCCAAGAAAGCATGTGTTTTTCAGAGATGCTTTCCCCATTGCCAGTAGGTCAGATCCATTACGGCTGATGCCATTAGCAATGGAACTAAAAACAAAGTGGTCAGATTTCAGCATCACATCTGGACCTAGATCCCATAAAATAATTTTTGAAAAACTAGGCATTGGTTTTTCATGCTGCATCTGGATAAAAAAAAATGCTTTACACAATCATCAGATGCTAGTCATAAAAAAGCATTTGCAAGAGTTATAGTAAAACAAACTTCTATCTGTTTTCCTTAATTTTTCGCACACTGAAGATCTGATTCGCAGCTGTTTTGAACATGATATTGTAATTTATTTTTACACAAAGAGCATGTGAAATGCACCCACTTGAGTACAGTGAGGCGGAGAACTGGAAATAAACTGGAAATGCTTGCCTTCAGTTTCTTCTTACTTATAGGGCAAAATTCATCTCCCAAATTTATCCCAAAAATTCTAACACTGTACAAAAGAAGTCTTAACATCTCTAGATATGTGTACTCCAGTTTTACCTGAAATCAAAGTGTGAAGACAAATGCACTTGTTCAGATTTCCTACAGGAAAACTGCTCAGTGGTTAGCAGAATGGCCTTTTTTCATCCTTTTTTTAACAGCAATTACTCCTTCAGGTGATGAAGTGTCTTGTAGATAATAAAGACCAGAGTACATTCAGGCATATCTTTCCTTCACCCAGCCTATTTCGATTCATTTATACAAAGCTGAGAAGACTGAGACGACAATCAAGAGGGCATGAGATGCATAGCATAGGCAAGACTGAGATAGCAAATGCATAGCAGATGTGTATCTGAGAGGAATTTTAAATGCCACTTTCTGTGTGTGAAAGAGGCACTACTGTCGGCATGTGTGTAGTGGACCAAGATAATTTTGGTGGAAATATGAAAGGCTAGCAGCACTGTTTTTTAACCTTCATGTTATTTTCTATGACTTATTCAGTAAGCACTATGCTTCAGCACAGGCATTAGAAACTCTGGGCTCTGTCATTATGTGGCATGAATCCTGCCACTCTGATCGTCACCCTTAAGATCAACCCTATTGTTGCCTTAAAACCACAGCGTACACAGGAGGACTGCAGTGTTGATTTGCATATAGCTAATAAAGAAGAAAAAACTACTTCATTCATGTAGTGCACATAAATCAACATTGCTGACTGAATGTCAACATTAATTTTTCATAGAAAATCCAAAATTCTGAAAGGGTTTTGTTGCCTTTTTTTTATTTTTTTTTTTTATTTTTAGCTAAGAGCAGGAATTTTAAGCTGTTAAAAGCA
The DNA here is from genome assembly GCA_013398735.1 of Nothocercus julius. Lineage (NCBI taxonomy): Eukaryota > Metazoa > Chordata > Aves > Tinamiformes > Tinamidae > Nothocercus > Nothocercus julius. Next base: position 6,670,085 of record VZSV01000028.1, on the reverse strand, counting down.
GGAAGAATCTTTGTCAATGCTTTGGGAGAGACGTTTAGGGAAGGTTTTAAAGACTAGCAGCTGGGACTCCACCTTTCACACTCTTAAAGATTCTTCATATGCAGTTCCACACTAGCACTGGAAAACGGATACTGAGTAAATAGAAAGGAGATCAGGCAAGATCCCACACAACCATGTCTTCTTTACATTAAAATGACATTGAAATATATGTATTTCTATAAAACTCTATTTAAACAAATCAGGATTTCTCCAGCTAGAAATATTTTGTCTCACTTTAAAATCCTTGAACAATAGTAACAACACAGCATTCATTCAATAGTTAGCTGACTAATCAAAACAATTTCATGAGCAGCATTTTTGGGAAAGAACTCTATATATCCCTGAGCTCTATTTACTGATTAGTCGTGATTTATCTAGGCTGCAGCTGCCATTGAAAGACTTTACCTTAAGGTGAGTAAGTCTCCAAGTTCTATTCAGCTTCCCTCCAGTTTTACATATAACTTTATATCCAATTGGAAAAAAAGTGTCATCTTCTAAACAGCTATCTGACATGGTCACTGAAGATACAGGACAACACTCTGGTACCAATACAAGCAGAAATTCCCTAAGGCAAATGGAATAGCGTTTTTTTTTTTTTTTTTTAAATCAAGCTTGTTCAAGCCCTATCCTTCAATTCTAAGATTTTCTACAAAGTTTCTTGTGAACAAGAAAGAGTTGTTTGAGAAAGAAAAAAAAAACACAAAAAAAATCTGAACATTCCCAGATGTGTTCCATTTCATTTATCATTTTCAACTCATAAAGGTGGATTTTTAAAGCAAAGCAAAGCAAAGGGAGGAACAGCGTGCCTGTGAAATTATAAATGATCATCACTGATGATTAATGGTCATTATTCTGATGATTTCTGCAACACACTTCAATTGGCATTGTTCCCGAAGACATTAAATGACAGTACAGAATCTAGTGTGAATGCAAAATAAGCTTATGGGGCAATGGCACAGCAATAGTTAAAAATCTAGGCAGTAAATTAAAATTTGCAAAATTAGCAATTTTCAGCTGCATTATTTAAAGGATATTTTGAGACACAATCAAAATACAGGATCATCCAAACAGTTGTAACTTGCAAAATTCCATTCTTAAGATTTGTTCTTTGATTTGGAAAGAGCTTACCTTGTTAAAAAAAAATGTTTTGCAGTCCTACCCAGGGAAAAGTCATTTTAATTAATTCTCCTTTCATATTATTGCCATGTTATTGATATCAGTTGAATTATTCTTCATTACAGTGGTGAAAGATACCAGTCAGTTCCTGAATATACTCAATCAGTTAGTGGAATAGTTCATTAATCACAAAAACAAATATAATTGTTCAGCTCTGATAAGCATCCGTAGTAGCATATCTGGTGTTACAAAAGATAATACTGAAAAATTAATTTACTTGGAGGCCCCTGAAACTATCCATTATTCCAACAACTTTTCTCTATTATTTAGCTAATAAGTGAATTAATCTCTATAGTGAGATAGTAATGCAAATTTTATCTTTTTTTTTTTTTTTAAAGTAATTGAATTTTGGGAAAATCTGACTACCTTTGATTCAAAATCAAAGTTAACAAATTTAACTCATGTAGTCCGTCTCAGGAAGAGTCTTGAGTTAACAACACAGCAATAAGGTTTTGCTCATTACTGAGGGTAAATGTTGAAAATTATAAAATGTTTCAATTTAAATATTTGAAACATTCCTCTGCTCCTTTTCTACCTGTCTGAGGCAGCTTCTCCCCAGAAAAATGTAGGCAGAAAAAAATTATGAAACTTTAAGATACTAACACCTGAATTTGAAGCAATTATGAAAATCAGGTACAGAGGAGGCACAAGAGACTATTCAGAGACGAGATTGTTCTGAGAAAGTTATGAACAAATGCTAATTACAAGCAGAATTAGAGCCAGACATAAAATGTCTTGAGAAAAATTCAAATGCTACATGCTAAATTTGGGAACAATAAATTTGTCATAAGCATAAAAATGAAATTAAAGAGACAATCTATAGTTTTATGAATCCAGACCTAATTAAGGTAGAAAGTCACATCTGTACATTTACGAAAAATGTTTACAGTCTGTTTTCTTCTTCATCCTAAGAGAAAAAGCCTTTCTAAAAGGGAAAAAGAGAAAATATTGTGCATATATATACACATATATAGTCACAAACAACAAGGATATACATACTTAAGCCTGATTTGGAATAGACTGCCTTTTGACCTGTAGAAAGAGGATCAGATCAAAGTGACTTAAGAATACTTTAAAACCCATTATTCATTAGTCTTTGTCTCTACTAGAAAAAGCTAAAACATACTGTAGTGATCCTGAGATTTTTCAAGCTACGTACATAAATATGCTAGAGATTACATCAATTTACTTTCATTGCAAATAGAGCTGGAAGAAGGCTGTAGGGCTGGAGCAACTTTCAACTATATTGTCAAAAGAGAAGATAATATTTTGCTACAAAGGTATCAGGAACATCATAACAAAATGAAGGTAATTCATCTATTGCCTAAGCTATAAAGAGCACTAAAATATTGTATTGCTACAGTCACTGAAACAGAAAAAAAGGAAAGAATTCCAAACCTGAAGTAATGGCCACTTTTATTGGGTGCACTGAGATGTAATTCCATATTTTTTCATGCAGTTCTCCTTTCTAACCAGTAAAATAATAAAGAATGGATGACTACTTACCTTAAATTGACAATTTGCTGTTTGCTGCATATAAAGAATTGTCATTTTTTTCCAGAATGACTCTTATCAAAAATTAGTCTGACCTGTCGAACTTTCTAAAAATAAGGGGATAAGAGGGCCACTAGAAAAATCAAAGAATATGAGAAACTAGTGAAGAAACCTAACCTCTTATTGGCAATAAAATGCTTCTGCTTCTGTTGTTGAACTGACAGTCTTTTCTCTGGCAAAAATTAGTTAAGAAATCTGTGTTTGTCTCTAAGCTAACAAAATCACTACAATCCAAAACATTGCAAGGTATGAAAATCTGCATTTTCATTGCATTAAGTCCTGGTGACTTTGTGAATAAATATAAACAAAAGAAATTTCATCTTTAATTAGCAAGCAATACATTACTGTCATTTTTAACAGAAACTGTAGGAAAGACAGCTGGAATCTCAGTCATTTTTGAGTCACTGCAAATTAAATTTTTCTCCTTCATTTGGCATTGCTGGGATTCAGTACATATTGCCCTCTTCCTTTATTTATTCTTTCACCAATGTAAACTCACTTCTCTCTTTTTGGTACCCAAGGCTGAAATTAATTCATTCACCAAGAAAGCTCAAGTAGAATTATTTTCGTGCTGGAATATAAAGGAGGAGTTGGGAGGAGCAAATTTGTCTTCTCCCAGCATGAACCTTGAACTATATAGGAAGGTCAGGTTACCTAATGCAGGTGCCTGAGTTAGGCAATTTAGCTAACAAAGAGACAGCAATTGATCCAAAGTTGCTTCATAGAAAGAGCCTAATTTTGAGTCTTAACTTACGCCTTAGGAGTAACTCTTTCCATGTGAGCTAAAACGGCAGGGCAAGGACAGCAGAGTCTGGGGGTCACTTCCAGGACTGGATCAGTGCAACTGTAATTCCCTGACACAGTTCCTATCTTTCCAAATTGGCTTGGGCTTTTTATGAATCAATATTGCTGATGAACAGCCTCCAATAAGGCGTTTGCCTTTCATGTACTCCGAGGGCTCTTCACTTTCAATAGAGTTTGCTTTAAAAATCCTCTTGAGAATTTTATTGCAATTTTTAAAAATTAGCTTTAAAATATTTGCATCTCTTTTGAGCTCCCATTCCATGATATTTACATCATCAGAAAATCTTCCAGAAATTAATCTTACCTGTTCAAATCAAAAACAATGAAATGCATTTCTCTTCTGACAATTATTTCAGGTAGCCAGTTTAGACATATCACCCCTCAGAAGACCATTTGTGACATGCTACTTAACTAAGTAAATGCATTTTAATGACAACTGTCAGAAAACTTGGAAACATGCTGGGAAACAGTATTGTCCACAAATGTCAAACAAATTAATATCTTTAAAGCTTTATATTAGATAATTAGATTAATTCCCTTTAGAAATCTTATCACTTCTGATCTAAAATATAATGTTCACTTTTCACATTAAGCTTACCAAATACTTTCTATTAGCAGGTCTAAAATATCACAGAACTTACTGCTATAATTTTCAAACCACAGTATTATAGTATCACCAGATGATCAAGCACCAGCTACTTGAAGATCATTGTATTTTAACAGATCTTGTTAATTGAGTAGTCATACTGAAAAATTTTTCTTTTAAAAATAACAAATTCTATCACCATTATATAACTTACACCTATGGAATCAATGGAGGTGGTCTTGAGATTAAATCCCCTAACCACTATTGTACTCATGAGGTGAACCAGTGAATAAGTACCAACACAGATCAATTTAATGAAATGCTTTTGTATATTGCTGTTTGCAAGAGTCAGTAGAGCACATAATGGCTGGCTACAGTTTATGCTTTCCTTATGAGTGTGTAATTAATTTCCTTGAGCTGCTCTGTAAAGCTTTTTAATGTAAAGTGCATTAAAAGCATTCAAAGATCAGCTGGATAGAATGGAGCACATACACAAGATCCGATCGCTCCAGGGGTTTGGCCACACTTGCTGTCTCAGAGAATAAACTAGAGAATGAAATGAAAGAGCTACTGGACCATTGCAATGCAGGAAAAGCATCATAAAACAGCTCTGTAGCATCCATTTCAAGATAAAATACAAAATTTCTAACTTCTGAATAGTCTGTATTTGAGGTGCTAATGGAAAGAAAGAAATACTACATGAGAAAATTCACAAAGGAAAGATTGACTTTCAACAGTGGTATCAATGTAAGGTTTTCAAGGTAAAATACATAGGTAGTCTAGCCACAGAAGGAAGTGAGCCTATTGCCTAAGCCAATGGTAATTTCTGTCAAATATTTTCAATATTAAATTAGTGAGACTCTGCAGATAATGCTCAGAATAAACTGGATAAACTATGGCAGTGCTCTAACTTGTACATGTCCATAGCATCTTCCTGGTAAGTGTCTAGCAGAAGGGATCACTACAGTACACCATATTCCTTTTTCATCTCTGTCATATGGCCAAACCAGGAACAAACTATGAAGAGTCAGGGAGAGAGAATTTATTCCTGCACCTCTTCTTTACAATATTTATACTTAGCCCTTCTGGAAAGCTATAAATTTTCTCATATTAATATTCTCAGTAGTCCACTACTTCTTTTCTTTGATATTTTCAAATAACTAATTACATTTTTAAGGGGTGAAAGAACATACTGGGTTTCAAGGTGATTAGAGTGCCCTGAAGATGAAAAATTCAAAAAGTTTTGAATACATAATACTATCTGATGGGAGAAATCAGTGAAAATCAGTACTTTCAGTAACACACAAGTGACATGAAACTCTCAAAGACAACATCATTTAAATGACTTTCCAAAATATGACTTAAAAAAATGCATATAAAATATCTTCATTTGTAGGTGCACTTTCACAAAAACACGCACTATTTTGGGGCAAACAGAAAATGACAGCTCAAGAGTAGCAACACAGTCATTCTTAAAAAAGATGGAGTAGCAGCTTTTGGCTTTTGTTGCTCTAAAAGACTTAGAAATGGAAATATATATTTGCTTGTGGAGATTGTGAAATTCCATTTGAAGAATTCTTCAATCATTTTCTTTTGGAAGAATGAAAGAAAGAGTCAGGTTTCCTTCTTACAAATATGCCTAGTTTAGGAGCTTAAATTCAATGACTTGTGCCTTTTCTTACAAAATGAATTATTGATACTGTTAGTAGAGATCTCCCTTTTAAACTCTGTAGGTGTTGGGTGTTCTTGCTACATAGTCATCCTAGCTATGTATTTGTTTTTCTAGTTCTGAAACTGTAACATTTTAAAGAAAGATTGACAGAAAACAGAATCTATTGCCTGCAATAACAGTCATACCTCTCACAACATCCAAATGTCCTTATCAAATTTCACCTTGAAACAGGCTTTTATGTCCCTACTCTCAGTGCTAGACTATTCCTGAAGTATTTCTGTGCTTGAAAACCTTTTAATTTACAATCTAAATTTATTTTTGGCCACTTTCCATCCATTTGTTTTCATGCCAAGATTATCATTACCTTAAATTTCTTTCTTCTTTGCAGGTGAATGTCATAGATAGCACATTAGCTCATTCCTTCACAAGACTGGTCAATCTCTTATGTTTGTACTGGCTGTAGTTTATCAGGAGCTTAAATGCAGTTTCCATTCTGGGGCCTAATTCCATACTATGCAGGGAGAGGAGCTGCTGGGCAAACCAAATACCCAACTGTGAAAGGAATTGAGCAAAATAGGCCAACATTATCATGCATAATGTGTATCCAGGTTGCAGGTTACCTTCCTGGTTCCTGCAAGCATGCTACCCAGCTCCAGGGCAGAATAACACTGGGAAGACACTATTTCTCACTTTTCAAATACTCCCATCACTTCTCTTCCTTAAGCTCTGCAAGTCCAGAAGGTGTCTTTTGGCTCTTGGCAGTCTGAAGATTTTGGCATGAGGTCTGTAATATCGACTCCTAATTTAGCCTGTTTTTTACTGGTCAGTTCTTTTCACTAAGCTAGTAATATACAAAACACTACACCTTGTACTTCATTAAACTGTTTGTTCCAGAAAGTCATATTGGCTTGACCGGTCCAGTTCGTTCTAAATTATTATTAAAACTCTGTGCCTAAATTCCATTTGAATTTGTCTGTATCTCATTGATTATTCTTCTGCCTTTCTTCTTAAGATTAAATGTCTAGGACTTTCCACTTTGAGGTATTTATATACTTCAATCATGTAACTTTTCAATCTTGTTTTTTTGATAGCTAAGCAGATTGAGCTCTTAATGTCCCTTACCGTAAGAAAATTTCTCTCAGATCATGGTTTAGTGGCTTTGTTCAATACCTTTTCTAGTGTTTTAATGTCCTTTTTAAAACTTGGACACAGAATTTGATTCAATATCCCAGAGCTTGTCTCATTAATAGCACATAAAATAATAAAGTGACCTTCATGGTCACTTGTATACCCTTGCATAACAGAGTAGCGCAATGAAAACTTTACCACAACAGTGCTGAGCTGTTCAGACTGAAGTCTGAATCTTTCTTCAGACTTACTACTTTCCTAGGTACAGTCTCTAACTCTGTAGTTGTGGCCCAAATTCCCAAATGTCCTAAGCTTGAGTTAACAGTCCCTGGTTCAAGTATAATTTTTGGTATGACATGCACTATCATGAGCACAAGCTCATCTCTCTTCAGGTCGCCAGTACAAGAAGGATGTGGAACTTCTAGAAAATGTCCAGCGTAGAAAGATGAAGATGATTAAGGGATGGAGCATCTATCTTATGAGGAAAGACTAAGTGAGTTGGGCCTTTTTAGCCTGCAGAAGATTGAGAGGGGATCTTATCAACCTGTACAAATACCTCTGCGGGAGAATGTAAAGAGGATGGGGCCAAATTCTTTTCGGTGGTGGCCATCAATAGGACAAGGGGTAATGGGTGCAAATTGAAACACAAGAAGTTCCATTTCCATATGAGGAAGAACTTCTTTACTGTGAGGGTGACAGTGTCCTGAAAAAGGCTGCCCAGAGAGGCTGGGGAATCTCATTCTTTGGAGATACTCAAAACCCGCCTGGATGTGACCCTGTACCACGTGCTCTGGGTGTCCCTGCTTGAGCAGGGGGGTTGGGCTAGATGATCTCTAGAGGTCCCCTCCAACCTCAACCATTTTGTGATTTTGTTTTATACGAGCAGTGATTTAACAGACAGAATGGTTCAAGGACAATAGCAATCATAGTTCCAGTGATTCCAATTTTCTGTTGATGCTTATTTTTATGACAACAACAATTTTCACCCTAGATTTTGATGGTCTAAATAGAGCTGCTCACAAACAATTTTTGAGCACATTGTTTGACAATGGAAAAAAAATTGATTTTTTTTGTTGCTTTTTGTCCACTACTTTAGTTAACAAATTTCTTTTTGATTGTTTAACCATTCAAGCAGGTGTTAAATGTTGGAGAAAGAGAGCTAAAGCAATGGTTTGAGTCTGAAACTTGAAAATGGCTAAATCTTTTTAACTGATAGTAACATTTAGCAATAACTCACAGAATAGTGACAATACAAAAGTACTATAACAGCTAGCATCCTTGCTAACAACTTTTCTTGGTGAAATATAGACCAGAAGACTAGACACAGTTACAGTTTCTCTCCAGTAAAAAGCTTAGGCAATGGGAAAACTTCATTGACTTTGCCTGTGAACGACACTGTAGAGCTTTCCTCCTTAGTAATTTAAAGCTGAATAATTAATGTTACCCATACGTTTGTTGTAGTCTATTTTTGAATGTAGCACATGATAAGTTTTGATGCCGCCAGGTTCTTGGAGAATACGTGCACAAAGTTCTTTAAAAAAATGCATCAGTTCAGAATAGATTCCCTCTAGATGTGCAGAAAGCCCTTATCAGAATTACACAACAGTTATGTGTATAGAAGAGAAAGGCTATATATACAATTCCCAGTAAAACTAAAAGAAGTTAATTTCATACTTCACAAAAGCAGTGCAACCTTGTGTGCTTAGCCCAGCCTTATTACATATAGCCCATCCTACATATAACAAAACTGAGAAACCTTTACCATGTAAAATCAATTTTGGTGGTAAACTGTATACAAAAGAACAGTATTTTACCAGAGTGGCTTTCCTAAAATCCTCTGCCATATTGATCTTGACTAAACTACCAAGCCTTGGTCCTTTTAATTAGAAGAGTATTCCACGAGTCAGCTCAGACAGATCAAGAAATATTTGCCCAACAGTTTCTTGAGATATGTGTTTTCCATTAAAGGGAATTTGTAAGGGCAGAAATCGGCAATGCACAACCAGCTTTTGCTCAGGAACACATCAAGATGAGAGCAAAGAAAAATTTTCCTTGAAGAAAGTTTTAATTACAAATTATGCCTGAGATTGCTAAAATAAAACTTGCGTATGGAAAAAAAATATTAATTACGCCAAATACATGGTTTTCAGAAGCAGGCAATAAAATTATTCAAGATATTCTTGAGCTTAAATTGACTACTTATATTAAATATAAATTAGCAATGCCATGATGTCACAAAACCGAAAAAACTTCCTTTGGAAAATCTGTAGTCCCAGCAACAATTAATTTTCCATACTCAGCATTAGTTAATGCTCACGCCTAATGATCTTAAAGTACTTCATCCCATGGAAGTCTTTAAAAACAGCACAACACAACAGAAGGATTCTAGAAGTTCAGAGATGAGAAAAACAAATTCCCCATTCAGAGAAAGTGATTAATGTTGAAGCTTAGAGCAGACCTAATAGTATAAAAAAGTCTAAGCATATTTAATATGCCTATACATACATATATGTATACATATCTGCTTATATATCAGTATATGTACAGGAACTTGGTTACTCACAGCTCTGCAAATAGATACAGTGCAGTTAAGTAGATGTCATTGTTTTTTCCCACTTTTTTTTTTTTATTCTTTTCACTTTATAACCACGTATAACCTCTTACAGATATAAAAATGACTCTGAGTTCCAGACTGCAAAGAAGCAGACCCGCTCAGAAGGTTCAATGATGAAAACAATGTCAGAGACCAGCAGGAATAAAATGTGTCCCAATAGCTTTAAATTGCACTAAGAAATGAAAATATTGAGTGCTTGCTTTATCAGAGACAAATACCTCAACCCAGCCACAGAAAGAAATACAGAACCAAGTTAGCTACTAAAGGACACCTAAAGAAGAATCTTTACTGAAACCAGATATCGAAGTATTCAAAAAAAAATTAGAAATATGCAACCAGCTTAACGAATAGAATTAACACTAGATTAGCAATAAAAGGGATAAATAAAATTTTTAACATTCTAATTTTAGTTAATAATACAATTAAAGGACTTAATTGTTTTTTTCCAAATAAAAATATAAATAACACCAAAACAGTCTAGATGATAGTATGTCTACATGCCAAAATGTGCAAGCATCCCACACTTGTNCAAAAAAAAAAAAGCAGAATTATATGTTTTAAGCTATTAAATCCAAATTCCAATTTGAAGAAAGGTTTTAGTGCACCTACTTTTTTACCATGGAATAGTAACTTTCATGTCCTGAATAACCCATGTACCTAAGAATAAGTGGCTCAGTACCCAAAAATTTTAGTGACTGAAAATATTTATTTGGATGACTGAAAATAGGTAGCTATATATCTACGTAACCATCCAACAAACATATGGATTAACAGAAATTTGAAATGGAAACAGTATTTTGATGAATTAGAAAACTCCTATGAGTTTGTGTTCTTTCCTGTATGTAACTCAAAATAAAGACATATTTAAGCACTTTTAGAAGAATTAACTGGCACTAACAGGAATCAATTGTCTTAAAATCAGGTAAGTGAAAGATATCTTCCTCTTTTGGCAATAGACTTTGAGTAGACATCAGCATAACAATGAGTTCTGTATCTTTCTCCAGACTCTTAAAACCATTAATGGTTTTAGTTGCATGTTGTAAGATAATATTACTTGCACTTTAAATACGTACTGCTATTAACTATGTTCATTTTTCAATACACTGGCCAGCACTCCAAACTTCTACAAAAACAGGCTTTTTCTACAATAAAAGACCTTTTGCGGGGGGAATCCACACAGTTGATCTCAATGCTGATATTCTTCTCTCCTGACGTGTGCTGAACACGCTTTAGAATGTCAGTAGGAGTTCTGCCTATGTGTGGCGAGGAGGCTATATGAGATGACATTTGCCATGTGGCTCTGAGACGAAAATTTTGCCCTAAGATACTTCCCCCAGTAAGTTTTTTTTTTCCTCCACAGTAGTCATTTTTGTTTTAGTGGAAAATGAACCTCAAAGATGATGTTAAAGAATACAATTTGCCACAAAATTATTTGGTATTATATATGTAGATATCACCCTAAAACATTCACTGAACAAAAAATGGTAGTGGAAGTACTATTCTATAAAAGATCTTGACTATTTTTTTCTGGCATAGGCTGCTACCAAATCACATCTGGTTAAACAGACTGGTCTTAGAACCGATACCAAATTATGATCTTCCACATGCTATGTGTATAGATGATGGAATTTTTTATTTTTGCAATTCTGTATAAAGTACCAGTTACTGATGACTGAAAGTGTATTAATATCCAAAAGCACTAATATTATTCTATCAGCTTAAAGTTTAGCAAAAAAAAAGTATAAAAAGAATTTACTATTTCCATATAAAGGTAATAAATTCTTTGCTATTATCAGTTTTTAAGTACAATCCAGTTAAAAAGTCAATTTTAGCTTTACTATTTTCTTGTTCATACACTATTAAGTGACTAAATCTGAAAGAAAATAATGTTTTATTCAAAAAAAACTAATTTTTTTTGTTGTTGTTGTTCTTTTTTTTCCCCCCCTTATTGTTAGTTTGGTAGCCACAAAGGAAACAGACAGCGCAAGATCTCGTAGCATGCCAATGTCACCATCCGATTTCCTGGATAAGCTAATGGGTCGCATGTCAGGATACGATGCAAGGATCAGACCAAATTTCAAAGGTAATTTCAAATGTAACCTGTCATATAATTCAGTATTCATTTCACACAAACGCAATTTCTGGAACAACTGTTAAAAATATTATATATATATATGTATATATAGTCTCACTGAGAAGATGCTACCTTCCTTGCCTTATCTTTCCTACAGTCTTTAACTTCAGTAGTAACATGCTCTATTCCTCTCACTTTCACAGTAACCAAATATAGTCCTTGGACAATTTAGCTTATTAATACCTTTGTTTTTTCTATTTTTTTTTTCTTAAATTTTCAGTGGATTTGAATTCCCATCTTTTATAGCCATAGTCTGAGGTATACCAGCATGTAAGTCCTGTGAAAGGGATAGTGCCTAATCTTAAAGCCTGGTCCAAACCAAAAGTAAGAGTGTATTAATCACAGGACTATCACATCCAAACTCGGAATTTCTGCATTTTTAAATAACATTATTTGTTTTTAGATTTTCCAGGAAAAAATATATTAGAAAATATAAAACAACTGTGATTAAAAATAACTCTTATCTTGCCTTAGGTGCCTCCTCCTACGCATATCTTTCTGATTCCAAGAGGTTCTCATATATTTTACTGAATAGCAGGTTTTATTCCATATGTGCTATGAAGCTTTTCCTTTGACAGCTAGGCATTCCTCCTTTAAGTCATCTGTCACTGTGTTTCCATCTCAATTCTTGCTCAGCACTGAACTTTATGGTCTTTTTAGGCCACTGGGTCTCAGAAACTTACGTAGTTATGCTTCTAAAAACATTGTTATTTGCTGTTCCTCTTTTTTCTTTTTGCCACAATTTGCCTGACTCACAAAGATAAAACAAGCAGTTGGGAAAATTATTTCCTCATCAGTATGCCTTTAAAAGTTAGTACTGTATATAATATAAACTTAATATCTAAGACTTACTGCATCTGGAAATGCATGGCTTTTAATCAGTTAGCAGTGCTGATATTTCTCAAAAAGAAGCATGAATTGGAAACATATCACCAGAGAGACTTACCTTGTTAACACTCACTATGACTATACAGAATAAATCCTTTGGAAAGTACTTCCCAGAAGCACTCTGAAGAAAAGTCCTGTGGTAGGTTTCTTGAGAGGTAGGGAAAAATTGGTGTATTAAACGATATTTGCACAGTAATGCAACGCACTACTTCTAGAATGGCTTCTTTTATATGTATGGCATCTCTGAAATTATTTTTGCTCCCTTTTAAAGTTATCTTGACTTGTTCCCACACTATATTCCTTAAAATATAAAGTGCAAGTTCAACCTAAGGTAAAGCTGTGCTGGGCAAAAGACGACCTCAGGCAAAGTCTAAGCACTGTAGTTTTTCTTCTGCGAGTCTCCTGAAGTGCTACAAACAAGTGTTTAAAAACAAGGCACTTACATTTTAGCAGTTCATTTGGGGATTGGATTTTGGAGCTTGTCATGGACACCACGCAATCACAATCTTCTGATGGGGTTACACTGAAGATCAGCCAGATGGTTTAGAGATTAGTGGATTCAACACAGTGCTTCTTGAATGTATAATTCAAAAGACTTGCCTCAATTCAAGGGCCTTGTTTTGTAACAGTTGAAATTTAAAGAGACAAAAACCTAATTTGACATTGTTCTTTTTCAAAAGTGCACATTCTAAGTCTTCTGGACAGCTATGCAGTTTGAGCAAATCTGCCTAAAATGATTCAGATCTATCACAAAGAATAAGTTTCTCCTTAAGTGACTTTGCCACTTCCTGGCTAGTTTTGTTATTCCTAGCACAAGTGCTGGAACTTTATGCCTTCTTGATTTTTTAATTTATCAACAATTTTAAAGAAACAGAACAAGCACTACTAAGAGACCTCAGCTCATCAGCCGCCCTAAACCATTTTACTTGTCACTTTCCTAAAATTCCTATGTAGCCAACAATTTTAACTTCTATCTTTCTGTCATATTTAATCTTGATAGGTAACACATAATTACATATTTTGCCTGAGTGCCCTGGTTTTGGATAAGAGATACAGCTTATTTATATTTTCTCAATAGAAAGAACAGACTAAAGAGAAGACTAGTGGTATTTATTTAGCTGAAAGAAACTAATAGAAGAAAACACAAATGCAGAATTCTTGCAAAATTTTTGTTCACATTTTATCTGTGGCAGACAGATCAAAAGTCAAACCTGTATCAAGATGCTTCTACTACTTAGATAGTCCACATCCTAGAGTACTTTTTCTCCTTAAAATATGGGGAATACTTCGCTATCTTTCAAATTAAGACCAAAGTGTGAAGTATTTATGTAAAAAATGTCACTGACTCAGACTCTTGTGCAAACAAAAAGGTGAAGATTGTGTTGCAGCTCTTTCAAGACCATGAAAATAACCTCAATTTTACTGCTGGCATCTTGGAAAATTTTCTAGCAATACAATGCAGTCAATATGGCATCATATTTCAAATAAAACTAAATATTGAATCCCTTCATATAGTTATGTTTCAAAGAGAAAATGTCACCCTTACATTACTCAATAAACACTTCATCATGCTTAGGAAACCTTGTCACCTGCCCCTTGACACTCAGTAGAGGGCGCTTCGAAAGCATGACAAAGCTATTAATTTTGACTCATATAATTACATTTACTGTGATCTCAATATGGATAATTGTGCTTTGCTACTTCTCAAATCTCTTAAATCCATTAGTTGAACAAGCCATGTGAAATGAAGCCGCTGGTACTAATGGCCCTGAGATATTTAGGTTTAGGGGACTCTGCCCCAGTTTGTCATAGATGAATTCTTCACCTCCCACTGTTGCCCTGTTAATCATACTGCCACACAAAGGGTAATCCCTCATAAATCTCCTACTGTTAGGAAAAACAGAGACAAATGTGTCTGGCAAGGCTGACAGGCATGGATAAAGTCAGAAAGACAGCACAAACAACTTTTCACTTTTCCAGCAATGTTAGCTGCCTTCTACAGAGTGCTCACATAAGAAAAAAAATGCCCAGATTGGCCTCCCAGCTCTGCTACCTGTCATAGCATCCAAGTCACCTAAGCAGGTCACTCGCTTCCAGACGACACCCAGGAGCTTCCTCTCACCTTTGGAAGCTCTAACAACAACAAACCTTGGGCAGGCTTTGCACAAGCAGGTTCTATAGGTTAGAGATGAAATGGGGCGGGCAGGGGGAGATGTCTCCCTCAGCCTGCATGCTGCCTGTCAGCAAACAAGGAAGCAACGGACTTAAGCGTATTTACAATAGCTTCAATTTAAGGATTATAACTTCAGGGACAACGATGCAGCAGGGCGACCTCCATGTTGCGTGAGCATCTAGAGCACTTACCTAGGGTCTCCAGGGAACTTTTAAGCTAAAGGCACAGCTTTTCTTGCTGCGCAGTCGTTCCTTCCAGAGTGAGGGTGGACAGCAGCCCTCTTCAACCCGGGCAGCTGCAACAGGCCTATCAATCTGAGACTGCAGAAGTGACAGATCCTTCTCTTTTCCACAGCTTCTGTTCTAGGACTTGTTCTATTTAGAGAGGATTAAATCTGACAATTTGTCAGTTTCCTCAGAGAAGCTCCTCATTTGACTATTTATTCAAAAGCAAATTTAAAAAAGAAAAGTCTAATTTTCAGTCTTCACAAATGTAGATGATTTTTATACACATGATTTCCAATGCACCTAGCATAATCTAGCAGTGTGCAATGCTGTGTCTACCCGGCCAAAAAATAAAAAAAAAAAATAATAAAAAAAAACACACAGACACCCCTTATGGAGCTGTGAAGAAATATTTGGATGTCTTTCACTTTCTTTGAATTTTTAAACACCATTTATTTTCTCCTACAAATTTGCTGAAGTTGCTTTTCTGCAGAAATGTAGAATGTTTGCTTTCCCAGCGCTTAAATAAAATATAGGAACATCATTTCAGGAATTGGTTGGACATCTTTTTTTCTCACTTTTAATAGAAATATCACTTTCTACTTATATTGAATTATTAGTAAATCCTATTACACTTTGTTCTTTTTTTTTTTTCCTACTGATATTCAAAATTCAGCTTAGATTTTTTATTGACATACCTATTGGTCTGATGTTATATTATGCTTAAGGAATTGACTCACTTCATTATCAAGCTCAATATATGACACAGAAAAGGTGTTTATATTTTTAAAATCTATACAGTCCAGAATGTAATCTCTGGTAAAAATCAAATAAGCTTTTGCATAGGAACTTTTGTGTAGGAAAGTGTAAATTGTTCCTTGCTTTGGTATTGCAAAGAGTGTTTAGCAATCATTAGTTTCAAAACTTCTTAAGCCAGGACTTGCATATAGACAACCGATTTACACAAGTATGTTCTTTCAATCACTTTTGGAAATCATTTACACTTTGGACTTTACAGTATTTTATGGCAATAAATTCTTCACATTCTAGATCTGTTCAAAGTATCCTTTTGCTGTTTGTCTTGAATCTAGTTACTGACCATTTTACTGCTATTTGTTTTATTGCTGTTTGTCATTTTAAGAAATGGAGAAAAAGTGGATCCTATACATCTTTACAGCTTTGTAGATACTTATATCTGTCCCCCTCTCATCACATTTCTTTTCTAACTTGAAGAGTCCTTTCCTATCTATGTATTTTTGTATGGCAGCATTTCACAGAGCTTGTCATCCTTGATTGCCTTCTTGACATCTCTTTTCTTCTTCTGGTATGTCCTTCGAAGGTGTTCTGAGGAGAACTTTTGAAGTATTCAGGTTCATGTTATGGCACTTGTATGGTACTTCATTTTTTTTTTAATCTATTTGCATTCTCTTTTTTTTTCAATTGTTATTGACAATACAAAAGTATCATATTCATCCATATCTCCTAAATGTATTATTTTTTCATCTCTATCAGTTTAAACAGCTAGTGCAGAGGTTAGACTAACAAGGATATAGCTCCCAACATCGTCTCTGTAACCGTTTTTCTTTTTTAATTTGATAGCTGTCAGACAACACACATTCTTTTCCATGGATACCAAAACTGGCACAGGTGACAGCTGACTCATAGTGATCAGTATTTTCACAATTTCACTAAGATTTTTCCAAACTCTGTCTTGATATTACCTCATGACAATTTGTTTGTGCTCTTTTGCTCTGAAACACCTGCTACAGTCTTCACACAAATCTCCCACGAACAGCTCTGGTATCTGACCCTGGCAGCCACTGGGGACAAACGCCGATACAAAGAATTCATTCAGTCTTTTCCCTCTGACCCTTTTTATTTTCATGAATACTTTTATGCCTTAATCATCTTCTCCTGACTTAATCTCCCAACTTTTGGCAGGATTCCTATTTTAAATGCCTTGTAGACAGTTATGATTGCTAACTTTTCTGTCAGTGAGTTTCAGCTCTACTTTTTAATTTTGGCCTATATTATTTTAAAGTTTACTTTTACTTGCCCGATTTTATGTTTTTGAAAATGACTTTCAGTTTAAATAGCCTCATTTATGCTTCTACTTGACCAGTTTTTACTTTGAGCCAATTCCTCAGCTGTTTGCAAGCTGCTTTTAGCTTCTCCTATTACCTTCTTTTTAACTAGCTATAAACTCTTTGTAATGCTGCTTTTGAAATTAAGCACCAGAGTTGCAAAGATTTAGGGCTTTTTTTTTTTTATAAAAAAATTGATACATCATTACCTCATTTTAAAACAAAATATTGTTTTAAACATGACAATACTATCCTTAATTTGAAATAAATACTACTAAAGGTCTCAGACTAAAGGTTTCAGAAAGGGAAACTGGTCTGCAAACAAATCATCTAACAGGCAGTGAGAACAAATCTTTGCCAGGTTTGTACTGACCTCTGCTTTTATCTCCCCTGCTTTTTCCTTTTCCCTTGACCTTTTTCAGTAATTCCACCTGGATGTTGTCAGTGGCAAGCTTTTTTTTGATTCTAAGAAATAATGAATATGGTCAGCAGCTCTAAATATTTAAGCAAATATCATGATGGTGTCAAAGTGGCTTCAAAGTGATACTTTCTTACCTGATAAATTCAGTTCATGTGTGTAGTCTTTACTTCTGTATCAAGAAAGATAACAGTAAGCATAGTAATTTTTTTCTGCAATAGAGGTACATCAAAACAGGTATCACCTTGAGGAAAGGAAGTTGGATATTGCAAATTGTGTCTGCTAGCAAAACTGTTAAAGAACAGCCTGATTCTTCAAGTTTGTGGATTGTGAAGCATCAGCAGTGACATAGTGGCTTATTGCTTCAGTGACACTACAAAATAATGATTACATAAATGTTTGCAAGTCCAGTCCTCAGACTCTCAATACAGAACCTTCATTATTAGTGACTGCTTGCAATAAAGTCAGCTTCTCAAAAGTTGAGCTGCATTAACAATGCAAGAACATCAAGGTGCAGGAGGGTGACAGAAAAACTATTGAGGAAAAAAACTTGTTTCCATTTTACATTGACTGAATTTGATAAGTAATGGAGAAATTATCACACAACACCATTTTTACAGAGACTTTCAGACAAAAAGTAATTTAAGACCTCTCCCGTGAAGACTTGATTCATTATTCAGCTGTCATCGTGACTACTCTGCCATTCCCAGTCCTTCACAAATGCGGGATAAGACAGAACAACAGTTGGCTGAAGACTCCTGGTAACAGAAAAGTCAGCCTAAATGGATTCTTAACCGTTTTGTGGATATAAAATAAACAATAATAGAATTCCAAGTCATTCTCTCATCCACATTTGTTCTTGTCAGCATGGTAGAGATAACAGCAGCAATAATTTATTTCTGTTACCAATGATGACAGATAACATTAAAAACAGCATCTGTCTCACATGAAAAAGGTTACTTTTTTTCCCCCAATCGTTGCGAGAAGTGACATAGATTGTGCACTGAAACTCCTGCAACAATACTTTTGGCCATATACTTCAAAAAATATGTTCATTTTTGCATAGCATCCCCTTATGCAAATGAACTTGTTTTACTAATCCGAGAACTGGCCCGTAAGTAGCGTACCTTTAAGAAAAATCAAGAGGAAAAATCTATTAATTATTAGAAATCATTCAATTTCCTATTAATTGAGTCCTGAATATAGCATTATTTCTTCCTAAGTCAATGAACTTTTGTTTCATAATAGCTTACTGGGTTAATATATTTTTACAGTCACTCAATAAGCAATGATTCTGGAACAGGGACTGGTGTTTTTTTCTTTTGCAGGCCCTCCAGTTAATGTCACATGCAACATATTTATAAACAGCTTTGGATCCATTGCAGAGACAACCATGGTAAGATATTTTACCTCAAACAACATTTAAAGTTCAAGTTAAAGAAAATTCAATGAGCTTAAAAGCAAGTTAGGGCTTCTCATCACTTGGAACAAAACAGAGAAGGAAATCCTTAAATCCTTTCCTGACACAGCTATAAGCAGAGAGTGAAAACATTTGATTTAGCAATTCATTTATCTAACAGAAAATACATTGCCATACTAACGAATAAATTAGTAAAACTAAAGGCAAGATTTTTTTATTTCTAAATTTCGATCATTGCACTGAATTCATTATTTTCAATTAGAAAGTTACTAGTCTTATATAGAATTCCAGCTCTTCAAACTCAAAAAATGTCAACTTATTATGTCACTCGGTAAACAGTATTTATAATTCCATTCTATATAGTGCAGATTGGGATGTAAACTTCATGAGAAAAGCCCTTTCTCCACAGAGCTAATGGATACAGACAATACCATAACCAAAATGGAGTGGTGGTATATAAAATTTCACTATGAGTTCTCAAACTGGGGTAAATTTAAGTGGATTGCAAGCTTTTTTTAGATAAATCTATTTTTTGGCTATTAAAAGGGAAAGTCAGAAGCTGCAGTACATAAAGACTGCATATTTTAAAGAAATAAAAAGAGAGGTCAAAGTCGAAAGACAGTAGAACTAAATATTGAGCTGAAAGCCACCCAAGCTAACTAGGACAGTCTTATTTAACAGGTAAACCATTTCTGTTAATAAGGAACTCAGTACCTTGGAGCAATGAGTGCCCTTGATACAGCTTGATTGGTGTAACAGATGAGATACAGGCATCCGTGCAAGTGCCTCACCTTTTCCTGCTCAAATTTTAGTGTTACAATGATTATTGCAAGTGATCAGGCTCCAGGGGGTGCAAGACTATTAAGAATCAAGGAAACTAAACATGCTTGAAAGTAGTTATACAGTAATTTAGTGATAAATAGACTTAACAGAGAGAGATGAAGAAAGAACCTGTTGGAATCTGAAAGATCCAAATATAGCAATTGCTTAAAAATCCCAACAATTTCAGAGAACAGGATATATAGTTGGAATGACAGAATACAGATAAACTAAAAATGATTGGTGCAGTCAAGAGAGAAGATAAAGGAATAATGCCGAGCAAAAGGCATCCTTACAAACTACTACTTAGTAAGAGCAAAATGCAACCTTAGAATGTAGCCAAAGCCATAGTTAGGAATGCCAAGTTAGACATTTATCAAGCACCTTTATCACCAAAGTGATACTTACAGATGCTTGATCTTTACAAATCTTGAAACATTGTGGTAGATGCTACTAGGACAGGCATACAATTCTTTCCAGGTAGAAAATTGATTTAATTTAGTATTTCAGCTTGGGTGCTT
The DNA here is from genome assembly GCA_013398735.1 of Nothocercus julius. Taxonomy (NCBI): domain Eukaryota; kingdom Metazoa; phylum Chordata; class Aves; order Tinamiformes; family Tinamidae; genus Nothocercus; species Nothocercus julius. Next base: position 6,649,831 of record VZSV01000028.1, on the reverse strand, counting down.
TGCCAGATTGCAAATCCCAAACAGATTGACATAGCATTCAAGGAGATTTATTCAGAGTATTAAGCGATACGCACAGAATTAGAATAGTGCTCTACAGCAGCTACTCTTTAATGGCTGAACAGATGGATCTAGAGCAAAGCAGAAGACAGAGCACAGGGTCAGTAAAGCAGAAAGATCCAACACTTAAATCAGTATAAAAAGGATTTCTGGCCAATTTAAGTTGCTCCGACCTAAGTTGCCATGGATTTGGAAATAAATGGACTGCATTCATATCCAAAGTTAAAAAGTAATTAGAAGGGTAAATAGTTCCTTCCAGTGCAATTTAGTAAGCATTTTATAAATCCAGACAGCACATCTTTTTTGTATTTATACTTAGTATGACAGACTTAACTAAATATTTGCAGAATATTTGCATTCTTCAGTATATTGCTCATCTTAAGTACTTAGTGCTCAATAGCACTTTCAATCTAGAGAGCTAAATGATTTCATTCTAAAAAGCCAGGCCTGCAAGCTAAAAACTATGAGCTCTAATCTGAGCTGCCAAGCTGCACCTGCCCTTGGCAAGCCACTTCTGACATCTGTACAACAAGTAGAATACTTATTTAACAACTTAACAACATAATTCGGCAATTGCAAAAGCTTTCTTAAATCTCTACCCAGTTGCTAGCAGAGTGCAAATGAAGCTGCCTTTGATCTTTAGGCTGAACAAGAGCAGCTTTTTGAGTTTTTGTGCCACATATGAACATCCTACACAGTGACTTGAAACCAGAACCCAGGATGGGGCAGACTTGTTAAGTGCTCAGCAAGCGCCAAGCCCCAAGAGAGTGTATCCAGATGTGGGCACAACCAGAGCTGCTTCTGGCACTGGCATTAGTGGCATTTACAGTGAAGGTGGGTGCTTATACTGGATAACAGCTGGCTAGAAAATCCTGAGCAATTCAGGGTAAATAAACAGATTCCTTCCTTTACATAAAATAGCTCACCCCTGGGCCAATTGGATCATAACTTGTGTATCTTTTGTTGTTGTGATGTACACTACGCTCCTGGGGTCTGGAAAATCACCTTCCCCGCTGTAGCCGCTTCATGATACTGATATTCTGTTTATAACATATTTACTGACACAGTTCAAATCAGACTTTTGCTTATGATCAGCAACAGTTGAATTCTCAAAGAATTAAATCTGGCTTTTTAAAACAACAAATACTGATGCATAGATAGGGCTTTCTTTTGTGTATTTATTTGTTTTACTGCTTCCCAGCACTGAAAATGAATGGTGTTTGAAAACAGACAAAAATCTATTCATCTTAAAATTACAATGAAAAACATTTTTGTGTTGTGCTATAACTGAATTTCTGTGTTGTTGAACAAAAGTCTATTTACTGCTCTTCAGTATTTTACCAACTGTTATGTACTATAATCCTTACAATTCAGGTTCCTATGTCCTGATACGTATTCTAAATCATTACACGTTGAACAACTTATTAAAAAACTTATTTGATTAAAAAAAAAAAAAGATTTTTATATCGATCATTTTTCCCCCAAATTGACACAAAATATTTTAAGCAAGCAAGACCAAACCTAGCCATTAGCCTTGAAAAAAACCTTTAAAATTACCAGCTAAATAACAGGACATGCATATGATATATTAGTTCTAAAGAAGTCTTTAAAAAAAACTGTGTCTCATTGTCACTACAGTTGTCACTGTCATTCTGTCTGATGAGCAAAATCTTTGGGCTCCCCCTGCTGCCTTAGTTATGCATAACACAGAGGACACTTGACAAATTAAAAAAAACCCACCAACATTGGTTGCCAAATAGCAACAGGTACTACATTTACATTACTGAACCTTACTGATGTCAATCAGGAAGACCAGAAATGTGACGTTGTGCAGTGGGAACTCCCAGTGCACAGCACGGCTCAGCCCTCTGTCAAATGGATTCTCCTTTGCTCGTCCACATCCATTTACTGTTGTGGAGTGTAAGGTGTCAGGAAGGACAACCAAACCCTTAGGCAGTTTAATTTGACTTACACTTTGTTACCTCTTTAAATTGGGTCTTTTTGTGCTCCCCCCCCCCCTTTTTTTTTTTTTTTTTTTTTTAACTTCTTTAGAATACAGGTTACAGTCATTTCATATTTATTTGTCCCAAAAGACAAATCAGATGGTAGATAGTGGGGAAAAATGGCAAGTTACCTCTTGTTAAGAGGATATGATTCTACTGAACCTAAGCAATTTTAAGCAATCACATTAAGGATCCTAATTTATGACATATATGCTCTGAGGAAGTAGAAAGAGGTAAATCATATAATCTAAACTCTCTTAAAACAAAACTTTTGTAAGTTAAAATTTAAGTTTTTCCTAAGTTTTGTAGCTTTTATATACAGCATCACTTAAGCTCCCATCTTGCCAGACTTCCTACACCATTCTGATCATCTCCAAAGAAGGAGACTCCACAGCCTCTCTGGGCAGCCTGTTCCAGGACTCTGTCATCCTAACAGTAAAGAAGTTTTTCTCGTATAGAGATGGAGCTTCCTGTGTTTCAATTTGTACCCATTACCCCCTGTCGTATTGTTGGCCACCACCTAGAAAAGCTTGGCTCCATCCTTTTCACATTCTCCCCAGAGGTATTTATACATGTTGATAAGTAACAGAACAAGTTGCCTTTTACTGAAGATATACTTCACACCTACAACTGCGTGTAACTGCATGCTAGATAGTTGCTATTAGTTCATTCCTACAACATGCAATTAGTACAAAACTGGCTGCAAGTTTGAGGTGAATTTGACAATTTCTTCTGTCTCTGACTGTCAGCCTGCCCATCTCACCTCAATCCAACAGACCTGGCTAAGTTTTAAAAGTCAGGAGCAACATCGTGATCCTAATAAATAATTACAACAGTATTTGCTAAGTGTGTATTAACATGCTTAACATAATGCATGTGCTGAAAGTGCATTGAAAGGAACATGAAGATCTAATGGCAAATAACATCAATGCAACCAATTACCACATTAAAAAGCTTATGCCTATTATTTATTCCTGTCACCTTTCTGTTGATGGGTATTTCTTGACTCAGTCTGCAGAGTTGTGTTACACTGAATACTGTTAGGAAGCAGGTGATATATAGTTCTCAGCTTCCAGCAATAATGAGATTATCTTACATTTAAAAATAAAATGGTCTTTTAACACATATTAACCCATTTTTAAGCCATCATAGTTATTCTCCTTCAATGACTTACAGTTCCTGAATTTTGTTACCTTAATCTGTCTTCAGATGAGCTTTTCTATTTATATTCTATTATATATATACTAAATTGTCTTAAAATAGAACATTTGAAGAGTATTCAGCTTTGTATATTGCAAAGCATTAAGCTCAAGAGGTTCACCACGTATTTTTTTTTTAAATGAAGCATTTAGATGATCTCAAATACAATGAAACATACACCTTTCATGCAAAAATATGCTGAATACTGTCCCTGTAATGAATATAAGACTTGTTAACACTTAAAGCAACTAGTAGAAAAAAAGAAACTACTTTGCACAACTTTCTCTCAGATGAGTGAACCTGCAGTAAGAGCCACCTTGCAGTTTTGAAATGACAAAAACATTGGAATCCGGCTTATTTCGCATGACCTGTAGTATCATGAACTTGCTTCTGCCATTCTGAGCCTCGGTCACAAAGTCAGAAGTAGACAGAAGCCTTTCAAATTCTACTAGGTCAGCAGCTGTCCAGTTTGTTACATGACCAGATTAATCCAGGCAAATCCCCTTGCTGAACCAGTGTCCTAAACCATCATATCACCATTCCTGGAGACAGTATATATTTTCTATAATATATACAAATTCTATGGAATGCAACCTAATTGTCCCTAAAAAAGAAAACAACAACAATTACAGAGACAAACTGGAGTAGTGAGAGCCACCATGGCAGTACCAGAGTAAGATGGGTTGGATGAGAAAGATCCACACACAGACAGCTAGTATGGATGACACTGCATATAGAAGTTACCAAATAGCAATAATTGAATTTGGACTCAAATCTGGAGTAATCTGGGAAAAAATCTTTACTAATAGCAAAAATCAGCCTCACACAAGAAGGTGGGAATGAGAAAAAAAACACTGTACAGATCACCTGGCCCCTGGTTGTTATTATTACCACAAGGATGTAT
>VZSV01000028.1:6627337-6644230 GCA_013398735.1 Nothocercus julius | reverse complement strand
CCATTTTCTGCCTCAGGATGTGTATTTAGCTAATGGAAATTAATCTCTCCATGATACACTAGGATTTTGCCTTAATTCCCATTAACACTAATAGGAGTTAAATCTATAAATCCCCATCTATCAATACAAGAATATAGCCTTGGGCCTTCATTTTTGTATTTACTGCAATTTACTAAAATTCCATTTACAGAAACAAGAGCTATGGCAACTCAAAAATAAATGCAGAAATGAATCTGAACTAAGAAAATAAAGGATTTTCAGACTGTCATGTGTTTTGCCAGTTTCTGTTCTAACACATATCCACTGGAAAAACTCTCCAGTACATACATTGTACATTAAGCATTATCTTTAAGAGTCTTACTTTGCACAGTTTGAGTTATTTGGCGAATTTAGTTTTGCTCTCTTGTCCTCATTTTATTTTGAGTACTCCAGATCTGTGTCTGTGATTACCAATCTTGTATGGATGTTGGCATACAAACCAGGGTGTTTGAGATCTATGAAAATAAGATTACAATCCATTTTAGCAAGAGGTAAATTTCTCAAGTTAGCAGGTGCTGTTCCTGAACTTAAATCAGTTCCACTTTCCTTTCTTTCTTTTCTCTTTTTCTTTCTTTCTCTTTCTTTTCCTATTGCAGACAATACAAGTATTTAACTTCCAACAGAAGGAAGCCTGCAGGGAAAGTTAGTATGTAACTCATAAGTTCTTCTTTGATCTAACTGGGAAATGAAACAGAGGACGATTTCAAATATACACAACATATTTCATAAGGATTTCTGTTATTATTTCATTCAATCTCTTAGTGACACCAAAACAAAATTCTAAGTGCCAGCATATAAAATTTAACAACACCTCTAAAAAGCCATGGAATAGGAATCATCATCTGAACAAAAGCAGCATTTCAGAAAAAAATCAATTTTTCACTTTAGCCAGAAATGCCTTTTCGTGTTAGAGCAAAGACATCTTCAGGGACCTATCACTTGTCTGCAGAGGAAGGAAAAAAAAAAAAAAAATAAAGGATTTTTTGTTAACTGAGAATATGACAAAGATCAACAATGATTAGAAGCGTGATGTTTGTTCATGTAATAGTCAGGAACATTTTCATCTAAACCCTTATATTATTTTTTTGAAAGTGAAAGCATAGCATAAAAGCCCCTGAGCTAAAAAAAAGCTTTAAATTAACTACAGCAAGTCACAAAATGTGAGTTTTGTGTAGTGCAAAGGAGCTAAGAACATACAAGTTCCATTAATAGTGGAAGTGTTTTGTTCAGCCTGTAATTAATAATCAAACTATGACAGCTGTGGCAAAGCTTATTATACAGCATGTCAGTACTATGTTTAATTCTTCGTTAGAGTAAATATCCTAGATGTTAACTAGGTGATTTGGCCTTGATACAATTATTATTTGTGAGCATAGAAACTTAAATATGGTCATTACTACTGACAAATATCCATAGATTAAAAATAAATAAATCAGTCCATATTGATATGTTTTCATCTTAAAAAATAGGGAAGATAGTAGATTTTGCAGCAAACTGTTGAATTCAAAAGATTTTGAATGCTTTAAAAATGAGAAGAAAGTTAAAATCTAAAAAGCAAGGATTCCTCACAGAAATATTGCCTATAATCTTCTTCCTTCAACGATGGTTTCTTTTAACTGTGGGTTGAATGATAAAGCCTGAAAATACTAATAAGCATCCTGAAATGACCCATACTTCTAGTAGGTCATGAATGCATTTAACTGGAATAATGACAAAAGAGTTCCCATTTTCCAAACCATTAGCAGCGATAGTAGATATGAAATTATTTAACCCATCAGGAAAAATATATATATATATGCTCATCTATCCCAGGCAGAATCACCAGCTGTATCACTTTAGATTCCAAAGTCGTGAAAGCAGGTGAAAAACCTAACAAAAGTGCATTGTGCACAAAGAATCTCTATTCTTATCAAGGAGCTTTGCACTCTAATTTTGCAAGTTGAGACTTCTGATATTACAGATAACAATTTCAAAGTCCTACATGTTGAGGTAGCTCTTCTCCAAGTAATTTTCAGTTCTTTTGACTTCAACACAAGCATCATTAAGTGAATTCTGTTAAAAAAAAATAGCCAAACTCTGTTAATGAATTAAACAAAGCTTAACTTTAACAAAACTATTTACAAAGAAACCACCTAGATACTTAGTAGTTCTGAATACATAAGTTTAACAAAATTAGAGCCAACAAAAAACATGAAAAGATTAAAAATATTAATAAAAATATCTTAAATCTGATTTTATATATCCATGGTTATAGAAAGATCTTTATCCACAAACAGAGCAATCTTTTCCAAACAGCTCTCATAATTTCTTGTCTCCCCTCTTAAAGCTTCCTGAGATCAGAGGCAAGTCTACCCTTACCCTGATCCCAAATCATCTGACCTGTCCTACTTAAGAGGAACCTAATGGAGATAAAAGCATCCAGCATTTCCAAACTAAATTAGTGTTTCAGCAGTCATATCAGAAATGACAAGTGTTATAGCACATTCTCACCTTGCCAGGGCTCAAATCTACAGATCCCAGTTGCCAAGGAAGAGCTTAGCAGCCTAACTTAAAGCAATACAGGGAAGGAAATCTCTCCATCTGTGCTTGTAAGGGTCTGCCCTTATGCAGCAGTATTGTAAAGGTCACAGGCTTAGAGAGAAAAGAAAAAAAAAAAAAAAAAAGACATTTCTTTTTGAATGAAAACCTGGGGTTTGAGTAAATTTAACATTTGTTTTTTATTAAGAGAATGGTGAAGCAGCATAGCTACTCCCAGACTCTCTATTTGGAATGTCTAATTCAAGAATGGGAGAAATTAGTCATCCTCCATTTTAACTGCTGCCAAACTTAACGGTGGAACAAGAGCTTCCACCTATGGAATTACTCCAGGAGAGATCAGCAAGAAGGATTCAATGAGTGAGAGAAACTTATCACAAGCAACAGCATATCTACATTGCTACGCATAATGAATGCCCTACAGATATTCGGCACAGAAAAGCATATTCTTAGGGATTTTTGGCTTTTGTCAAATCTTGTTACTGTGGCAGATTTGGCGTGTCAAAGTTAAGTATTAAGCGATCAATTTAAATCACAGATATTTTCTCTTTAGCTGTTATGCTAGATCTCTGAAAGATTAACAAGTTACAGTTAATGGTAGTGCACAGAGTCCATGGCAAGTTTTTTTCACTCATTAATTGAACTGCCCTACAGCCACAGATTACTACTAGCTTTGCTACGTTTGAGAGCTGTAATAATGCAAAGTTGTTATAATAGAGGACAGCTCCATTCTTTGGAGTTTTTTGCAATAAGAAGTCTTGCACCTGAAAAGATCACCAGTGTTTATTAGCACAATAAGCAAAAGAATGCATCAATATCCTGCCAACAGCCTACTCTTTGGGGCCTATTCTTCAAACATTTTTTTCCTTTAAGAGCAGTTCTCCAGAATCAAGCATCTATCAAGATTTAGATATCTGAATCTTCAGCATAACTTGGAAAGGCAGCAGTAAAGGTTTCTGCACTGGAGCTGCGGCATCAGCAAAGAAGCTTTCCTTCCCCCCCCCCACTTCTGTAGAAGAACCCGAGTAATGAATGATCTGTTAAACTACAGGAAGAGTTGTTTCACTCAGAGAGAGATCTAGTGAAGAATGATGTACAGCCATAGTTTCCATCTTCTGGTGTTTTAGGGGTATGCTGGAATAAACCACAGGATATCTCAAGTTATGTACCAGGCTAGGTAAACAGCTTTTGTGAAGAAAATGTATTTGTATGATGAAATTCCCATTCCTAAAATGGTATTATTCATCGCTAGTGGAAATATTTCTGCTGAGCATTTGGAATGGACTAACATACACCAAAAAACAAATCACTAGCAAAATGTTTTTCATATGATGGCATTGCTAAAAGAGATACATTCTGCTTACAATGTACTCAACTTTTTTAGTAAACTATTCTCCCTTTTCCCAGTGCACTTTTAAGGATAAACATACACCGTAAATTAGACATAGTGTGAACTCAGTACTTTTTTTGCTAACAGTTATGAGAAAGTCCTTCAATTTAAAATGCAGGTACGTAATAAAAAATGTAACTCAGGTAAGCTAATTCAGTACACCCCCCTCTAGAACATACAGTTATCCTACAGAGAGAGAAAATTCTGTAGTGAGAATCACTCTTCTAGTTCCAACCCTTTGTCCTTTCCCCACTCCTAGAGCTCCCGTACCATGCTTTTCTCAACAGTGGAATGATTATCTGCTATTCATTCTTTTTAATTGATTAAACATTCATAAGAGGAGCATTTATTCACTTCAGTGAATAAACTGTCTGGGCTTCAGTCTGTCCTGCTTTGCTTTTTTCCTCATTGGATCTTATTAAAATAAATGGAATTTTGAATGTCAAAAGCAATGAAATAAATACATGCTGGCAGAAATAAATTTATGTTGGTAGCCCTTGGAAGCACTCTCACTTTCTCATACTTCAAGGAACTGTATTGTTTAGTTGTGCTTGGTTGTGCTTAATAGTTATAACTGTATATATTGGCTTTTAAAACTGGCTTGCATATCAAAGAAAGAAATGAATATGGAAGCAGCACTTTAAGGTTCAATTCTGGTAGGAATTCTGGCTGACAAAATGCAAAAGCTTTGGAAAATGCTTTTTCTGTTTGGCACCTAACCATTTCACTAGCAGGTCTGAACAGGAGAGCACCTTACCTTCTTCCCCATACCGCTCTCCTGCTGAGAGCCATATTGCTGCTGCCAGCACTTGCACATTCTCTCCATGCTGTGCTGCAGCTAGGTAGCTGCAAAAGCCTTTACCCCAAGTTAGCCTTCTTTTTCATGAAGTTTGACAGCTGTTGAAATGTCAGGGTTTAATAATATAGTATTTCCTTTCACTCAAGACAATACTTAGTGGAGGCTTATGTAAAATTAAAGGAAATTAATTTATCACAGTCAGTTAATCTGAGAAAATTTTCACATCCTCTTGTGAAAGACGTTAAAGATTGCTTTATCTAAACACATTATTTGCCTGTAAGGGAAATATCTCCATTTTCTTTTGTGATTGTAACTGAAGAAAATTATATGATTAGCTATATACTCTACAGAAAGCACAGGATTGCTTCTGATGTGCAGAGTTTAGATGTGCATATAATCTGCGTATATAAAGCTTGAAATTAGAATTTAAGGAGCAACATTTGCCTTGAATCTAAGATTTTAGTAATATTACACTGACCAGGAAACTAAGGAAAATATATTCATCAAATACAGCAGTGAATAGTAAAGATTCAGAAATATTTGACAGGAAAAAGTTCAGTGTATTTCTTTGCTTGCTATAGTCCATTCACATAGCATGTACCACACAGCTGCCAAATCAACAGCTTCAATATAAAAAGCTGCTGCTTTAGTTTTATCAGTCGTATGTAGTTAGGTTTTTTGGCAAGCAAACATGACTCACAGAGAAGACTTCAGGCAGTTTTCAGCATGTAAACACTTTCTAACAGACAGGTGAAGAAAGAAAAATCTTCATCCTTCAGTATCGGTGAAAACACTGTTCCTTTCTAGAGCTCTGAATTGCATTTGGCTGGTTAACTGCAGAACCTTTAGTTGTTCCCTCTTTTCTGCTCAACACAATTTGCTCCTTTGCTCCCTAGAGGCAAGGAACATTAATTAATTAGATAAATCAGCATCTGGGAGCTCCTGAGCCATCAAGACTCTGCTTTCACAGACATAATACAGGCACTCCCTGTTGTTTATTTTGGAGATCAGTTTCACTTTCTTTAATTTGCATTCAGAAGCTGTTCTGAAATTTACTGTTCTTGCAAGATAATACATTTAGATCCACCTGAATTTACTTGTAATAAAGGATGTTCTTTTCCTTTGGCTTAAAAGATTTTCACTCCTTAGTATTTACCCTCTATTATATTTAGAGACAGCAATAATGTTTACAGTAGCTTAAAGAATTCAGGCCTTACCTTTCTCCTCCCCGAGAACTAGGTAACTAGTCCTGCTTATCCCTTCCTGCACCTTCTTCTACATACCCTCTTTTTTGGACTATAAATGACTCCAGAAATAATGCTCACCATAAATAACCTCTAATTAAGGCATTCCACCTTTTAAGCACAAAAGAATGCAAGAAAATCTTTAAAATTCTATAGAATCTATATTTACATTTTTCAGATCTTGGTGTAAATCTCAAGGACATTCTCCTACACTTTGCAATCACATGGGCACCCAGCTTGCCATTTCATGCAAAATGGCCTGTAGATTTAAGGGATTTGCTTGAGTTTGCATACTTGAGTTCCTATATTTAAGAAATTTCATCAAATACATATTGAAAACAGTAGCTGAATAAGCTTGAGATCCAGCCTGAAATGTTCAGATACACAGAGAAAACCAGGGAAACTCCATCAATTTACTCAAAGCAATTAGGTTACCTAAAGTGAGTCTTAGTGCTTAGGCCAGTGAACAAATTTAAAATGGAAAGATGCTATTACCACAAAGTCCTAATCAGCCACAGGGCATCCTGTCTAATCATACTAATCAAGGCAACAGTAAAAAGCATGTCAAGTTTCATATTCTTCAGAGACTAAGACGGCAGTTTATCTCAGCAGTAATATAACTGTACACAATTAATATAACAGCAATACAATAAATAGAACAAATCCTACAAGTACTATTAAACCTATTAATGTGCTGTGTAACACACTAGCTTTTCATGTATAGAAAGAGAAAGGAAGTTTATGACAGATGAAAATTAGGACAATCTGCATCCACTAAGTTCCCAAATGATACTGCTGTTGCATCAGTGTTGCAGGTATCCAGTATTTAAAATACAGAAATAATAAAATCTTAAATGGCAAATGGCAAATCAACAAAACATTTTCACTTCAGTGATGCTTTGATACTTACTCAGATATTACATATATCGTTTGAGCTATACGCACAACCTAAGATCAATCAAGAGAGGCTTTGTTTTTAACCCAGCTTAGCCAATGGGGGAGTCTAATGCTAAAACCTTTTGCTACACTGCCTGATCATCTCCCCAAATGAAATATCAGATTAAATTATTGTGCTTATAATCTTCCATTAACCTCCCAGTCTTTATTCTTCCAGTCCTGAATGACAGATATGGCAATTCATGGGAAGGGTACAGAGCAGGCTGGTTTACTACAACAGAGAAAAAAAAATTGCTCTATAAAATTCCTAGCCACCCAGAGAATGACAATAACAAATGAAGGCTCATACATGGGCTATATTACATTTGGTATAAAACATGATTCTCAAGTTATTTACTTGTTGCCTCTAGTTAAGAGGGGGAAAAAAAGTCAAATTACAGTGTCAGCATTTCAAAAACTAAGAAAGTGATGTCTGTGTAGTCTGAGAAAACAGTTACCTTCCTGGTTGAAATATGGGAGCAAAATGGCAGAGATGCAAGTTGTTCTAACAGCACAAACTAATCTGTGGTGCAAAACAGAGGAAAGTAAAAGGAACTAGTTAAAAAGTCTGCTATATTAATAGCTGTATTTGAGGCCCTCACCAAGCTAGGGAAAATATCTCTCATGCTGAACTTCTTAGTTATTTTAATTATATGGGAAATTCTGAAGAGTAGTAAAATATCTGTTTAAAAAGCATTTACATTATTTCAGTCCCTCATTACATTAACTGTGAACACAAGATCAGTTATAATTTTTGTTGCATTCTTTCTGAAACCAAGTAACACAGAATCATCTTGAAAAGCTGCCTACTATGTCAAAATATAGGAGTCAATATGTAAGAGAATATAGGAAGAAAAGTAAGAGATGAAATAAGAAACAAGTGCAAGTGATATAACTGCTGCCACCCTATGCTTTCTTGAGGAGTAAGAGAGAGAGATAACAGTACCTTGTCTGTACTGATGAATTCTCTGAGTTACTACAGCCGTAACCCAGAGGTCTATTTCAGTGAGACTCAGGCACTGAATATTTTGAGGATTCATGCCCAAGTTTCAAGACAACTGTCCAACTATATTTTGTATAGCATATTATGGGATTATAGCTCTATCAGTATCGGTTCAATGAAGAAGTCCACATACTCCATAAATATTTTAGATTTCACAGTGTCTTCAAGACTGATAATAAAAATATTATCAAAGAGCTCCATGGTGGTGTCAGCCTCAGCCTGAAGAGCAGAGTAGCTCCTGATCTGCTGTTTCTTTCTTTTATTAAGCTCTGTGTAGCAGGTATCCTGACCCCCTCAAGAAGGTTTCATCTCTGGCTAAGGGAAAAGATAGCTGGACCAAGTGCAGGTGCATAGATGATTGTCATTTGCAGAACAAAGGCCAGTCACCACTGCTTAAATGAAGATTCTTTTCTTTACCCAAGGATCCTCCACAGGATGGGGTTAAATATTTAAGAGTCACCCCTCTAGGCAAGTAAATAGCATGCAAGAACAGTAATCCTCTTACAGGAGAGCACATCAATGCTAGCAGTTTAATTCTGTTTTCTGTGTTTGCACAAAACAAAGCTGCTAGGTTAAAGCAGTTAAGCTTTACGCTCACAGAATATAATCATGAGCTGAGACAACAAACACTTGTCCTTCATGCAATAGTAACCAAACGTGTATCTCTCTGACACATTATGATTTTTTGTAATGAATAATGAGAGCCAATTTAAGTCAGTCTTTTTAGAGTAGAGAATAAAGAAAAATTGGTTCAGTACAATTTACCTAGGGGATTTTTTTTTTTTTCATCGTAAAGGCTGAAAGGCATTTAAACCAGCAAAGTTTTCATTTTTGTCACAAAAGTCCTAATTGATATACAAAATAGCTTAACGTAAACTGGAAGAGATCCCTCCATTTCTCCTCCTATGTGTGCCATTCTCACTACAACCTTCTGCTGTGTATTTCTCACATGTTCTCTTACATATACGAGACCTTCAGTTTCTGTAGGGATTTTTCATGGCTCTTAAGGCTGTCATTAGCCATGCTACGGAAGGAAATTTCTTTCAGTCCCTTCATTCATTTCCTTAACAGCTGTCCTCAACTAGCATTTTAGTGGATGGAGATTAACAAATCTTATGCTTCTTTGATGCTTCATTTAACATTATGAATTTCCACTTGGCCAAAGGGCCTTTTCAATACACGTCCAAAACAACACTCTGAATGAATGTCATGCTTCAGGTTTCGTTTTTCATTTACCAGATTTGTCTATACAATTCATAACAATATGTATGCATATAAAGTCTTCTATACATATAGACTAGCTCTATATAATAGACACTATATTTTCTGATTATCAAGCAACAAATGCTTGATAAATACATTTTCAGCCTATTTGGCTACCCTTATGCAAGCTGATTAACTAAACCAGCCCCAGCAGCAGGATACTCAAGATATAAATAAATCCTACTCATGAGGAAATATTACATACAGTCATACATACATAATAATACTGTTAGCATTATGGTTACTTGTTGCAAGCTTCACAGATGGAATACCTGTAAAATATTGACCCCTGTACTTGAATTTCAGTGATAGTTTCTAGAGCAGTGGAGGTTCAACTAGTTATTCTAACTATTAATAACTGGTACTCCTAAGTATTGCCAAAATTCTATTGCTGAGCACTGAACATTTTTTCATTTCCCATTCTGCCTCAAAAAGTTCCCTTTCTAAAGTTAATATTCATTACATTTTAGCATTAAAATAGTGATGCTCTTTAATTAAATGATTGTCAGCAGTGTTAAAGTAAGCTCTGACACCCTGCTCCATTTCCCCCTTTGCATGTATCAACATGGTCTTAGTTTCCACATCAATCCAGTAGTGCAAATAATGAAGAAAATCATACTATTACCAACTAAACCATAAGATCTATGGTCCTAAAAATAGCCTCTCAATTCCCTAAGTTCATGATACCATTAAATGAGATGTTAATCTTCACTTTTAGTTAAAAACAAATATTTTCATCTTCCAAAGTGGTAAAGCTTCAATAATGTGTGCAGCCATAAGCTCACAATATTATCTGTGATAGAGATGACTGCCAGAAGTTTGAATTATTCATCTTTTCTATAAAACCGCCCTTTGTAAATACAGAACTGCCTGTGGAAATTAAGATGACTTCACTTGTACATAAGCTAACTTACCCAGGATCCCCAGGATATTTGAACAGTTTTTGTCTTCCTCATACAGCTGCATGGCAAAGCACTACTAACACAATTTTGTCATTGTGACTTGAGGCACAGGAAACCTAAGTGGTGTGTCTAAAAATCATACAAGTATTGGAGAAAGAAAAGAAGAGATTCAGGGTCTCCTTTCAGTGGGACAGGATCTCACTGCCTAAGAGAGGGCAGTAGGAAAGTCTTTGCCAGAAGTTGAGCAGAAATAGGTAATACCATAAAACTCATTTTATGCTTCTGACATTTCTATCTCCAGACAGAGCTACTAAAGAAGTAGAGTTATATGGCATTACATGAACTGTACATGAAGCTTGGATTTCCTTATGATTTTTTCAATTGCTCTGAAATGCATCTTTATTCTTATCCATTGTGTCTCCACTAATACAAATAGGTATCACGCTGGCATTCAGCAAAGTAATTCTTTTGTCATCCACAGATGGACAGAGGATTACGTGGCTAAGAAATGAAATAAAAGCTAAATCCCCCTGCTTGATAAAGCTTTGCTTGTTTTCTCTTTCATTCAGGATTACCGAGTGAACATCTTTCTCCGTCAGAACTGGAATGATCCACGTCTTGCATATAGTGAATATCCAGATGACTCTTTAGACTTAGATCCATCCATGTTGGACTCAATTTGGAAACCTGATTTGTTCTTTGCTAATGAGAAAGGTGCCAACTTTCATGAAGTTACAACAGACAATAAGTTACTGCGAATTTTCAAAAATGGAAATGTACTTTATTCCATCAGGTGAGTCTCCAGTGCTTTTTTTTTTGTATGAAGCTTAAAAGTGTACCTCCTGTTAATAAGCTGAAAGAATTGTTATTATCTTCAGTTGCTAGTCATGCAGAACTGTCACTAAAGTAACTGAGTTTTCAGTAGTGATTTTCATCATTACTGTTCATTAATACCACAATAGAAAATGACCCCTAATTAGCTATATTCATAGCAAAAATAACAAAACAGGTATCACCTCCATTTTAAAAAAACAGAAACTAAGAAATCTGTTCAAGATAGAAGATTTGCGCAGAGCAAATACTCCTGAAGCATTATAATCCGAGCAGGCCTGTGTATGAGTTCATGTTCTTTCTTTCACTCACTTCCAATAGCATGACAGTCTGGTGTTGCTTCTCTTGCCATTTTGCATATTGCACTTGTCCTTCAATATGGAAATGGAACCTGTTTGAGGAAGCATGAGATTTAAAAATTAGCTCACATTGGTGGGGGCAGAGGAATAGAAAGTAAATTTTTGAAAAGTTTTAAGAAGCTATTAGCAGCAAATATATATATGTAGTAATTAAAGTCAACTTATTCTGCCTCTCTGCTCCCCATTTTCTTTATACAAATACAGAAATCAGTAGGTATTCTTACCACTGTCTTGAACAACCTGATCTAATGACAGATGCATTTGTTAAAGGCATAGTATTTTTAACAAGATTTAGGTTTGGTTTCAATACAGTGAACCGCTTGTGCAAAATGTTGCACTTTTCAAAAGAAGTATATCCCAGAATAAACAGGACCTTTTTCTCCTTAATACTTTGTTTTGCAAGCTTTTATGACACTGCATTAATAGGGAATGTGATTCTTTGAAGGGGCATCAGAAGGCTGCAAATCAGTTTGCACACTAAGAAAAAAAAAAAAAAAAAAAAAAAAAAAGGTGTTTGTGACTTGCATGGATGTACCTGTGGTATGGGAGTTTTCTTCCTCCCATCTTCCAGTGCAAGCGGACAATATCTTGTCAAGGTTACACAAAGGTTTGGCTGCACTCCCCAGGTGCGCTTCATATCCGAAAGGAGGGTAGTCTGCCAGTCTGGGGAAAGAAACATTCCTCAGTGTCATCACACGCATTCTGGCAAAATAAACTCTTGGAAAACAAGCAAAAAGGACTCCTCCTCTGGACCAAAGTAAAAAGCAGAGCTAAATCATTTTTCCCCAGATTATGGGAGTTGCTCCAAGATGCAGTGGCAGTTACTACGACTTTGTTCCACATGATCAAATAATTCCTTCTCCTGACTCCACTCCTGCCAAATACGCAAGGCACACGCAGTAGAGGTACAACCACTCTGATGAAAGTTTGGAGAACAACTTCAGTATAATTTTGACTAAATTAATAGTCATATGTTTATAAACACATGCAAAACATTAGTAAATTAATAAAAACAAACATTTACTGTGACACTAGCAGATGCCAGATTACTTTTTTTTTGCAAAGCCAGAATGTTTGCGTCGCCGCAATTTAATTAAGAAATACGACCGAGAAGGTCAATTTGTGAAAGATTTAAAAGTATGTAATTGGCACGCAGTTGAGTTGTGAATTTCAGTTTAAGTTTTGATGAGGGTAGACATGCAAATTGCTAAAGAGCAAACATTTAAAGAAAAATGGAAGAAAAAGGGAAATGCCTAAAATGTTTTTTCCTTTTTTTTTTCTTAATCTCTCCTCCCCTCCCTTAATTACACCTGAACAAAACATTTGACCAAAAAGAGAAGGTTCCATTCCTACTCCTATAAAAACTTAATGTAAAATACTAAAACATTTATTGAAGCACAAAGTAGAACCCAGGTGTCTCTTCTTTCTGATGACTTGCCACATCACTATCATAGAGAAACCCATCACATGCACCTAATGCCTGCCCTTCAGAATTTGGGACTATTCCAGTAGGAAGGGACTAGTTTCTCTCTCTCCCCCTTCAGCTCTGTCACTGGCAAGTTAAACAGATGTTAGAACAACAAAGGAAGCCTTGGAGAGGGGAGGTAAAAAGAGTGAGACGCATCACTGTGCTTGCTCCCTATTGCCCACTCCATCTAGCCCCAGTGCCAAACACAGGGGAATGGAATTAAGAGGAGGGAGCAAGAGCACTGCCATTCTTAAAAAGGCCATATATGTAAGGAATTAATTTTAATTTGGAGAACACAGTATCAGCTGAACTCTTGGGGAAAATATCCATGCCAGGTATTTTCTAGCAAGAAGAAAGGTGCAGTCATGACCCTAAATGATGAATAGGCACCTACCAGTTCTTATTAAGGAGCATATATGCCTTTACCTCATATATTCTTCTTTCTCATTTCTCTGAGATGTATCACTCAGAGGATGAATTAGTGTACTGACATAAAATGTAAAAATATCTTCTTTCCCTATAGACTGCAAAGCATTCAGCAAGAAATATCACGGCTAGCACAAAACACAGCTGCCGTTCAAAATTGCAGTCATATTTCAGTCTATCACCAATACCCTAAGAAGTTATCTTAAACCTTTGTGTTGATGATATAAGCACCTTATTTTAGGACAATAACACATAAATTACTTCGCCAGCGTGATTTGCAGCTGACATCTGTTGTGAAATTCTTGTAAATCTGGGTACATTTTATGCCAAGGATTTAAAATACTGTAAAAGTATAATAATTCTGCTCTATCGCAAAAATAAAGCATGCTGTTGTTGCATTCCTTCAGCCATTCCAAAAAGTTAAGCAACCCTCCTGAAAAATGTATTCCTCTGAAAGTCTGTATTAAGTTGGCTTTCTGCTTTTTTTTTTTCCACAGTTTTTGTCATCACAGACTATGGAAATAAAATAGGGTCATCTAATACCTAACACTTTTCAGAGTTCTTTAATGGAAAAAATTGTGTTTGCTTCAGTTTTGAATGATTCCAAGTGTTCTAACACACTCTTCTTGTGCTAGTTTTGTGGTATATTTTAATACATGTTTTGTATTCTTTCAGATTGACTTTAATACTGTCCTGTCCAATGGATCTCAAAAATTTTCCAATGGATGTGCAAACATGTATAATGCAGCTGGAAAGCTGTAAGTTTGAGTTATGTATTCTCCTATAAATACTTTCATAGAGATTTCAACAGCCACCCAGGGATAGAAAGACACCCAGTGGTGTGAGGAGCACTAACCTTTTTAAAGTAATCACTGAATTTATCTAAAGACTATCTAAAGAATCTGTGGAGCATAGAGATACTTTTCACCTTACTTGCACTGACAGTCAACAGTTTCAGGTAAATATAAAGCTACTATTAAACCTCAGTACTCAGGCTCAAAGCATATCTTTATGCAAAATTTATGCATAGAGGGATTCACCATAAATCTTTCCCTGCATTCACACGTTCACATCTGAATGTGATCAAGAGCCAGCAATACAGGAAAGTGGAAAGGAAATATGAGAATTTAAGGGAGTGATTTATGTGAACACCCTAAAATCCAAAATAACTTGGGGTCCTTAAATGATATAAGGTAATTTATATTGAGTATCTGAGGGCAGCCTTTAACACACCTGTTTTAGCTGCTTTAGCTACTTTTTATATGACCATCCTAGAAAGAATTGGGAAGAGGGTTTAGTGCAAGGGAGAACTATAAAAAGGTTATAGAGCATGCATTCATGTACATATATATATATATATATATGTATGTATACACACAGACCACATGTGCTTTCCACAGCCCTCACCCCCCTCCCTCTTCAAACAGGGCAGCACCTTGGGTTGGTGGAAGACCCTCCTGCAAATCACAAGGTCTGCAGGGCCTTCAGGTATGAGGCAGCAAAATCCATACAAGGCTGAGGATCTCACCAT
Organism: Nothocercus julius; assembly: GCA_013398735.1. NCBI lineage: Eukaryota > Metazoa > Chordata > Aves > Tinamiformes > Tinamidae > Nothocercus > Nothocercus julius. The sequence goes on along the minus strand of VZSV01000028.1, from coordinate 6,629,504 downwards.
TAGCCATAACACAAGCAGGTTATGGCATCCTCAGAAAGCTGCCTAGGCCTTATGTGGCTTGTAATAATACAGCTGGCTAGCAAAATGCAGATGGGGGGGAGGAAACTGATGGCATTCTCTCAGGGATGGTCCTATGGATTGCCCAAACTCAGTGCTGCCCTCTCAACGGGAAAAGCCAGATTACAACTCCAGATGATATAACCACTCTTTGTAAGATCCCATTTGCAAATACAAATATCCTGAGGACAGCAGAAAGGTAAAACCAGATTAGAGGACAAGTTTCACAGAATTATCTTTAAATTAAGAGCAACATCTTAGATGTGAAACAAAGCTATCATTTGCTAACCAACCCACCGCACATTGCTCTTACCATCTACCTTGAGATGTCCTTTGAAACAGAAAACAGGATGACAAGCGAAGATAAGCTATGCCATTTCAAGGCACCTGTGCACAAAGAGAAATGCAAAGTTTCTGTCAAGTGCCAGGACAGCTAGCACAGTTTGAGTGAGGAGGGCATAAAAGGCATTAAATTCTCATCTTCCCTGTTTTGTGAATTGCCTTTTCACTTTAATATGAAATTGATTCTTAGCAGAGAGATCCTTCTAATGGTGTGGAAACAACCAAAATAAAAAGCATTCTCTGAAAGATTTTGGGAATTTTGGAGTTTGTGAAAGTTAATGATTAGGAAAAAAAATCAAGTAATTAACAAGTATCCATCTTAATGAGAAATTTATGTTTATAGTTTTAAGATAAATATGTAAAACATCTCAGGAAAAGTCTCTGCTCATAGAATGAGCATATCATATCGTCTGAAATATATTACAGAATAGAAATACCCCATACATAATTTGACTAAAATATTTCTTGCCTTTTTGTAATGGAACAAAGTAGGAGTAGAGAGAAGTGGGAGGTGATTATATGTCAGTCAGTATGTCATAACTGCATGGTGTTTGGATAATGGTATATGCTTTTAAAAAATTACAGGGTGTGTATGAAAGCCAGATCTATTTTTTATTACGATGGACACACAGTAACATTACAGAGCAGGGTTTTAATGAGGTCAATGGCTCAAACTGACAGCAGAGATTTTCTTGACAAAAATCAAATGACACTTGTTCCAATGTCAAGGAATTTAGGAGCACGTTGTACGTCATCATTTAACTAAAAGTTCACATCTAATCTAAGGAGAGAATTCTGCTAATAACCAAAGGTATATTTACATTTATGAATAATGTGAGTAAAGAAAAAGTATTAAAGTACATACATATGGCAGGTAGCCTATATAATTATGTTTCAAACAATGTACATAGTATTTGATTGCACAAGATATAATTTTAGAAAATTATACTTAGACAGTTATGAGTTACTTTAACAACTTCATAAAACTCAGCTGCATTTTTCCTCTCTTTCAAGCATTATAGGAGCAGGTCATACAACAACTGAGCATTCTTGAACAGAAGAGGCATCTGTTTAGCTTTATAGAAGCCTTGCAGGAGCTCACAAATTCCCACAAACTGCACCATAGGGTAGCAGTACTTACTAGTTGAATAACACTATAGATGTTCTACTGTACATTTCAGCTGAACATTTTGCACTGCAGTCTTGTTTTTAATCATCCAGTTCAGTGGGGGCAAATTTCCTGCTGCACATTCACATGGTACAGAGGAGCAACGTTCACAGAGCAAGAGCTTAGCAAACTAGAAATGGGTGTTTCAGCTTGAGATACCGTAGTATTAGAGTTATACAGAAGGATCATGTTTGATGCCACAGAGAAGTTAGAAGGAACAAAACCTCCTTAACCCCTTGTCTGACTGTTTTAAGTATAATTCCAGTTATTGAAAAATAGAGGCTATGGTCAAATTATCTGAAAATTATCATTTTGAAAATTTTGCATGTAGGAGCTCTGGCTAATATGGACATGTCTGCTAGCAGAATAACCAGGTAGGTTTGCAAGAATTGGACAGCAGTTCCTTGAAATAGAGAGAAACAATTTTGGGACAGACCAAAGGAAGGGAGGCCCAGTGACACAATTTCTGAGCGCATAGGTCTTCTACAGCACTAGTCCAAAACCTACTTTTCTATATAGTGAGAACTTTGAAACAGAGGAAGGCAACCATTCAAGATCCACAGTTACCAGATAAGAACAGGCATTACAGGGGGAGGGGGG
>VZSV01000028.1:6543400-6621479 GCA_013398735.1 Nothocercus julius | reverse complement strand
GTGAGGAGGATGGGGCGGCCTCTTCTCAGTGGTGACCACTGACAGGACTAGAAGAAACGGCCACAAACTGAAGCACCAAAAGTTCCACAGGAACTTAAGGAAAAATTTCTTGCCAGTGAGGGTGCCAGAGCCCTGGCACAGGCTGCCCAGAGAGGCTGTGGAGTCTCCTTGTCTGGAGATCTTCCCAACCCGCTTGGACGCAGCCCTGAGCCACCTGCTGTAGGTGACCCTGCGTGTGCAGGGAGGTTGGACTAGATGATCTCTAGAGGTCCCTTCCAACCTTAAGCAGTCTAGGATCCTATGATTTGTCTTTGGGTCATCTCTTTCTATACTTAGAAGTGAACAGCTGACCGTATTCTTTTCTTTCCCCTCTAGATAAGTAAGGTAAAGGTAATTTAGTAGAGACGTACTTTAAAATACCTAACCAGATTTCAGCTTTGCAAATGTAGACCACGTATATGCAAATATATATGTATGAATGCCATATATAGTCCCACTGAACACAAGCAGTGGCCACTAGATTTAAGTTATTCACATAATTCTAATACTGTAAACATTTGTGATCAGAAATTGCAGGATCATAAATATAAAAAAATAACATTCAGCTACCCTTGGAAGCTCCAAAATTTTGCCCTTGAGACTCCAAAATTTTCCTTAGCAAAGCTCCCTACTCTTCTGCTGCTGGCTGCACACATAATCACCCAAATCCCAAAGGCACTAAGCACTGTGGTGCCTTATCCCTATCAGGATCATAAGCCTCTGCTTATCTTTGTTCTTGAGATGGAGCCTGAAGGTGATTTCAGAAGCCACCATGGTATCTTCCCAGGCTGCGGTGAGCTCTGCCACTTCAACAACAGACACTGATTATGCTAATCAACAGAGCTCCCAAAGCTAGGGACCTGGCGCATTGATTTTAAGCTCCATTGTAAATACAGCACCATATACTTAAATTATAATAGTATATACAGTATGTATGGTAACTGCTAAATTTTTAATGGCCATTCCTAGAGACATGCTTTTTTCCTCTCTTATGCATAATGCACACAAAGATACAACTAGCATTTAGATTCATTTGCTGTGTTATTCAGCAGCTCTTAACAAAATTAAGAAATAAAAATATTTGCCTTTCTTATATATTAAGAAAACACAGGCTGTATTACTGTTGATATTTATCCCATAAATTTTCTAACCCAGAAGAGTAATGCAGCTTTAGACCCTCAGTGCAAATAATTTCCTGGGATAGCCCTAGAACATGTATTTCAGTTTGTTCTGGAATGACTGATTTAATTCTTACAAATTCTCTGGTTCTGCCTCAACTTTTCTTGCTTTTCTCCATGCCAACAACAGACAACTATACAGAAGAGGAGAATTTCTTGGTGAGGGAGGGTGGGCGGGCAGGGTAGGAGAGGGGTGGAGGGGGAGAGTTTATTATTTTTTTTTGGAACTGCCCCAAATAAGGATATAATTTCATTTGGAAAATCAAGGATACTTACCGTGGTTGACACTGCTTACTATCCCAAAAACAAATTAAAATTATCAAATAATTTCATGTATTAACATAACTTAAGTCACCTTCTTCCCCCATTACATGAGCGTTACAGGATTTTACATTTCCTTAACTCAATAGGTGTGTGGTTGGGTCAGATGTTTTGCCTGTAATAAAGGGCAACAAATTTAATAAAGATTAAGTTACTTTAACATACTTACATAGGGGAAATAATATATTTGATTTTTTTTCTTCGATGGAACAGAAATGGTCATCTCCATTAGCTCTTATATTTTAAGACACATTTACTGCATAAGAACTTATGAAACTGAAACTATTGTATTGAATGCTAAATCTATATTTGGACACTTAAAATACAAACACAAGAAGAAATTACTACATCAGCACTTTCCACACACAGTTGTTATTTTTAATAGCATGTACCATTTTAGAATTAGTGGTTCAGGGTCAAAAATTACAATTAAAAAGACACATTAGATATGACTGAATATGATTTAGTGAAATACATTTTGGCACAGCAGTTGTTTCTTGTCAGTTCAATTAAATTTACTCAGGAGATATCACTTCTGGCCATAATCTACATGCTTCAGATGATAATCTGCTTTACACACAACTGCTTTATGTCTGAATGCATGCAAAGTTTGATAAGAGATATACATTAGAGTTTTCATCGTTTATGGCATTCAATAGTGAATTTTAAAATTGTTATTTTACAACATAACAAAAAGAAAGACTGTAAAGTAAGTTTTTTCCATACATGTTTACCATAGGCATGTATAAATTGTATAAAACTTAACCATCATGGAATGCTTATTCAAAGGGAAGAGGTCTTGTTTTTAGCATATTCATCTAGCCCTAGTAAAATCAAAAGGTAGGTAATGACAGTCATCCTGTCTTATCAATACCTTGCATAAGACACTCTCCAAAAGATACATAAAGAATCTAGAAGCACAGAGAGAGGTTGGAAAGAGTTTTAAGTTTATAATCACTCATTCTTAAGTGGCAGATGTCCTCACTAGAGATACCTCAGAAAGGATGGAGTGTGTCTCAGAACTGAGCTTGGTGTAACAGGTGTAGCAAAGCAGCAAAATGAATGGGTGAAAGCCATATACCATAGATGTAAAAAGGACTCCATTCTTATCCTCGTGCTCCAAGCTATTACCTGTGGTGCAGATTACAACAACAGAAGCTATCTAGATGCAGATTTCAATTTTAAAATCTCATTGTCCAAATCTCTTAGATTCAGAGCAAGGCTTTAACAAACATTGAATAAGAACAAGAAGTCCTTTTGACTTGTCATAACTGTGTGAGATTTCATCAAATGTTTGGAAGCAGATGCAAATGATACACTGGAATATTTAGTTAACTTTCACAAGGAGACCTGATATATTTTCTAATTTTATGACGTTTATTTATATCATGGCTATTTGGAATGTCCCTGCTTTAACAACTTGCAGCTGACTTCAAGATTTACTTTTTTATTTTTTTCTCTTTCTTTTCCCCTCCTTTTTTTAGTTGGCTACACAATGAATGATCTAATTTTTGAATGGCAAGAAAAGGGAGCTGTACAAGTAGCAGAAGGGCTCACCCTGCCACAGTTTCTGTTGAAAGAAGAAAAGGATTTATGCTACTGCACCAAGCATTACAATACAGGTAGGAGATCGTTTTGATTATTGAAACTGGAATGACATTTCCTACTATTTTGGAGAGGTCTCTTTTTTACAGTATTCTCATTGAACTCGCATGAAGACATACATCTGTGTTTTGCAGGATGCAAAATAAATAAAATACGTAGAGCAATGAAGCAAAACTAGTGAGCCTAAGAAAATGCATAGCTGAAATAATTGAGAAGCAATTCAATATACATTTATATATATATATATATTTTTTTTTCTTTCAAGGGGTGCCATAGCCATGTCTGTACTGTGGGACCTGAGGCATTGCCCAGATTCTGGGGCTCATTCCCTTTCTGTCCTGGTTCTGTCAGGAAGAGCACATGGAACTAGGGGGAAGACTCAACAGGTCATCCATAAAGACTGCCCTCTTGCCATCTAAATTAAGGCAGAGCACTTTTCAACACTGAGTTTATCACAGCTGCCATGATACCCTAAGGGAGAAAAATGATCCCTGAACTCTACCTCACACAGGGAAGTATTAACACTGACATATCTAAGCTTTCCCTAAAAGAAAATGGACATATCTGACATGCACACCTTTACTGTACAAATACTAGTACCTGGCTAATCCTCAAAAAGCTTCCAAAAATGGAGATATGTGCCTTAGTGGAGGATAATTCTTTCACTCAGACATCACTTTGTTAGTGAGAATACTGAAATTAATGTTATTTTACTGTTTTACTAAAATCCATGCAAGAAACAAGAGGATAAATCTTATTTTAATGATTTTCCTCTGTCTTTCTAATAGGGCAGGCAATCTGTTTCATGTTTAGGGCTCTCCTACTTTGTATGCCTATAAATGTACTTCTATAAACTGTGCTAATTGCACTGTTAGAAGAACATTTGCTGTAGAAAGTATTCTCTTCAGCTTTCTAAAGTTCATTTGCAGTGTAAAGTAGCAAAAATTTCTCAACCAGGTATTAAAAGCATTACTGTGGGACTTCATCTGATACAGAAACCTGTTTTAAAATGTCAGAATTTCCAGTGACATCCAAACACTTCTCTAGAAAAAAACTTTGGTTTTATTAAAGGCTTGAGAAGCCATCACTTTGAAATTCCCTATGAAAAATCCAGAATGCTGCTTCTTTCATTTATTTAAAAGTTTCATTTTCATAATCCTGAACTGTTTCTTAGCAGTAAGATAAAAAATTGATAATCTCAAGCTAGTGTAATCATCATAAGAATGATCCTAAGGGCAAACACAACAGTTACTAAATATTAACATGTAACAACATATTAAAATGTTTTAATATGGTCAAAATCAGAACTCTCCCTCTTCAAGTAGCTCCCCTTTACTATAGAATCCTAGAATGCTTAAGGTTGGAAGGGACCTCTAGAGATCATCTAGTCCAACCCCCCTGCACACGCAGGGTCATCTACAGCAGGTGGCTCAGGACTGCGTCCAAGCGGGTTGGGAAGATCTCCAGAGAAGGAGACTCCACAACCTCTCTCGGCAACCTGTTCCAGTGCTCATAGGAAGGACAAGTTAAACATACTCTGACATACTCTGAGTTTTCTCAGAGAGCTTTTGTTAAACATTTTGATGTTGACTGAGACTTCATTCTTTTAGGTATTTTTAAGCCACCTCCTCCCCCCCCCCCCTTTTTTTTTTTTTAAATAAACTATGTTTCAGGCCTGTTTAAGATGGAATTAGTTTTGCTTTAAGCTGAAGCAGGCAAATATGCCAGACCAAGGCTTAACACGCTAGATTCCATGGGTTCACCTTGCGTCTCATGTTGGCCATGATGGCCCTAAGATGCAAAGGGAACAGGGAAGAACAAACATTAGCGAGGGCACACGGGGGCTCGTGACTGTCAGCCTGTGCCTCTGGGCAAGCACATGTGCTTATCCCTGCAAACTGCTGCCATATTTCCATAGAAGGGATTTACTATTGGATGCTTTGGAGGGAAGGTGGGCTCAGGATAACCTGCTAAGGTTCCACCAGCCCCAAAGCAGGAAGGATGCTGGCAGGGGCAGCACTGAACAGAAAGCTCATGCTAGTTGATGGTGGGATTGCATCTATTGGGAGATCTGCCTCTGAGATAAAGCTGCTGTTGTACTCTGAGGTTCTAGGGTTTTATTATTATTATTCAGCATAAAGGGAGCTGCAGCAAATTAGAGAGGTTTAGTTGGGTTTTGGAAAGGTGGGAGAGCCTTTGCTTTCTCTGTTAGGACCTGTATTAACTACTCTGTGTAGGCTAAAAGACACTAAGCATGATATTAAAAGACAAGAAGTACCTGTTTCTTTTCCTCCATTACACCATTCTTTATGCGGTCACTAATAACCTTTCCCTAAGGTTCCCAAAAGGAGATACTGCTGACACTTCTTTAAGACAATCCACAAGAAAAAACACAAATCATTTTTAAAAAACAAAAATAAATCTATTTCTCTGGCCCACAGGAGATTACATTAAAAGGGATTCCTAAAAAGGATGCTAAGCAATTGCAGCTGGGGCACAGTCAGTGACCAGCTAACCATTTTTGTTACAAATTTAGTTCCAGTACAGGACAGAAAGCTTTTCTGAGACATCCTGTAAAATGGAAAAAAGCAAAAGTCCCCATGAAACAAATCAACATGATGCTTCAGCACAGTACGTGGAAACTCATCAGCGCATGTTTTATCAGTGCTTTGTGCCCAACTGACAGTGCATCTCTGTACCCGTAGCTTGGAAAACAAACTGTTTCCAAATATAGGGACAAAACAGTTCGCAGCAGAATGGCTCATCAAGTCTTAAGTTCCAAAGTGACGCAACAACATTTCTGATCCCTTCAGCTGTCGGCATTCACACGCTTATCTGCAATGACAGATTCGGGAAGTGAACTGTAACCATAATAACTGGAAAAAACACACACACATGTCCCACTGACATTGCAAGGACAGTCTTGCTTACCTAAATTATTTCATTCCCTTTCTATACTGCATTGCTGCTCTCCTGGGCTTCTGGGCAACACACTGCTTAATTTCAATCACAGCAGTGATTGCAGTGGCTGCAAAAAGCCCAACATACCATGACATGAATTTGTACATAGCATTAGCCAGCAAAAAAAAGCTAGCAAACACCAGCTGAAATACTTGAAATATCCTGAATACTAGCTGGTGTGACTTGGCTATGTTTAGGGCTATTTTTGAGACCTCTGTACCTTTAGGAAGGCAAATCTGCTCGATTCCAGCAGGACATCTTCCTCTAATGAAGAGCAGACTGACATTCTCTAATTTTAACATCTACTGAATAAAATATCATCAGCTGTCTGGAAGTAAAGGTCTTACATCCAGCTGTCCTTGCAAGCTAGATTGCTACTAGAGTCTCCCTAGCTGCTGCCTCTCCCTACTCTGCTCTTCCTAATGCACATGACAAGCTTCCCATCTCACAAGGATACCTTGGTGAACTGCGTTCAACTTGGTATCTCCCAGCTTCCATTCCCTTTCTGCAGCACTGCTACCTATCCACTCCATCCCCAGCCTGTCTGACCTTACCCCGTCTCTGGTGCAAGACTGAGATTTGTCTTTGCTGAAGGTCACAAGGATGCTGGTCTGTTCCTCCAGGCTGAGGAGGTTCCTCTGGAGAGTTACTCAGCCTTCATTTTGAGGGAGATAGCAATTTTAAGTGTGACTCCCTGCAGCTGAAAAAGAAATAGATGATCTTTTTCAAATACTTTTCATCCTTTTCTTAGTGTTCTCATTGATTATCAGTCTTATGCCAACATAAAGCTTTATTACCTGCCCTGAGATTTATTTCCAAGCTACCTTTCTTCCAGAGCAAGAGCTTATGTAACCTGTAAATGACAGACAGCACTGAGAGCCCCCTTCTTTCATAGGCTCTGCCTTGAAAGGAAGAAAAAAAAAAGGGACATTCCTACATTCCCTTTGTGATTCTTGGCCTTAGATACACCAGCCATGTATTTCAGAACTTGGCTGGTTCTGCATCCCCAACATTCAAAAATCATCACTTCTAGACAGGCTGCATGATCAAAGGTTCAGTCTAAATGTTTTATGATGAGGAAAAGTCAAGTATTTTCCAAGCAGCAAAATATACTAAAATTGAAATTTATATTCCACCATAAATTGCAAAGGTTTTCTGGGGACTGCATTTACTAAGTATCTTTTGTTACTTTCTCTTCTTCATAGAGAGGTATGAAAAATATTTCAACTTCATTTACATATAATCCATTTTATAAATACAGCCTCTTCCAATAACCAGCTTAGCCACACATACCACACCTACATACTTTTTGGAATATATTGCTCATTTAAGAAATTCCTCAAAGGGCAAGCAGAAGGGGAGAAAATATTTAGCAATATTTCAGTAGCAAGCAGAGTGTATATCAAAAGACTGTATAACATTCAGAGAAAGAAAGTCTTTGTACTAAACAATAATAAACACAGCCAGACCTCTTGCCTAATGTCATCTGATAATGACTCAAATAGGAAAGCAAGAGAGGCAACTGTGGCTCGAGCACTGATCTTTTTGATGTCAAAAGAGTAATGCTTGTCTTTTCATGGCCCCTAATTTCATTCCTTCCCTGGATTACAAAAGACAAAAAGATACCACACCAATTGCTACCTCCTAGAGAACAGACACAAAAATCAAACACATCTGTCAACTGGGCTTGGCTGTACCTGTGCCACTGTCTGTCCATCTACAGTACAAGTCATGTGCCATTTAATTAGCATGACAGCTATGCTAAAAAAGTTTATTAGAAAGTTTGAAAACTTTCTTGTTTTCTATAATTTGCTAGAAAATATTTTCAAAAGAAAAAAGCCACAAAAAGACTTCATTGCTTTTTGATAAATCAAGAACAAACATTTTCCTTTATCCCGTTGTATAAATAAACTGAAAAACTGGTCATTCTTAAGACTAGAATTTTGGACTTGATAGTGATCAGTATTTTTCACAAATAGCAACTGCTTTCCTCTGAAAATTACTTTTTCCTCCAAAAAATTTTCAAAAATTGAGCTGACAATTTTAATTCTAGAATTCTGCAGCATTGCCTCCCAAGAATGTCAGGATATGTATTTCATGTTCCTTTTTCATGCTATCTGTTTGAAATTCTGGTAACTGCATAACATGACACATAACATGAGGTTAACGATGGTCTTATTTTAGCAGACAGAGCAATCCCAAAGCACTTCACAAAGGGGCAAGGGGAAATGCTGGTGGTCTGTACATTATCTCTCTTATGGCAACACAAAACACCATACTGAAAAAATATTCTGTCTTCAAACAGTTTTTAACTAGAGCACAAAATTGTCCTTAGAAAGAAGGACCAGCATTAATATCTTTACAAATAGAATGTATCCTATTTGGCATTCTTTGGTTTTCATTAATCCAGTTTCTCTGATGACATTTGAGCAAATCCCCTAACTTTCATTAAAGTCAATAGCATGATGATTTCATCCTGTATACTGAAGAACTTAAAACACTAAGGCCGTATATATTCAGGAGTGCTTTAGAAAAGCTTTTTATCGAGAGATGAAGGATTTGCTTTCAGCACCCAAATGATCTAAACTTCGCTTATCCCCCCTTCTACTGTCCAGCATACTGAAATGTCCCATCACAGGATGAGCTGAGTGCCACTGAGACTCAGACGGCCAGCAGTTAGATTATTTTTGGTTGCAGCTAAGCAGCAATGTGTCTCCTAGCAAGGGTTTTCAGCAGAGATCCTGCTATACACATCTCAAATACATATTAGGGGTCTTTTTTTTTCCTCTCCATGTAGAGGTACAGTAGATAGGCAAGAATATTCAAACTACTGCAATGACAGCTATTGACAGAAAATTTGGGACTCCCAGGTATCAATCACTAGAAAACTGTGAAAGTGCAGACACCTTGCACCTATTCACACAAAAGGTCATTACTGAATCAGACAGGACTGCAAGAATTCCAGTTATTCAGCTACTTGCTTTGACGCTCCTGCTGGGACTACCATTACAGTGAGGGCATTAGCAATGTACTTTCATTTAATGATATTTCTCCACATAAGCTAGAAGTACAGCCATGGTTGTACTTAAAACACCTCAGAGGGGAACAGATATTAGCATTACCTATTTAATCAATCTGTTTTAAATAGTCATTCAAATGGCTTTTCAAATAAGAAAAGCTAGACTACCACTTACTAGTATCCAAAGTGATACCAAAAACAGACCCTTCAGCAGATCTCTCCCTCTGCATGGATTACAACTGAATCTCCACATCCTTAGTTCCTTATTTGTTCTTACTAATCCATTTTAAAATTTGCATTATTAAGAATTTAGTAGCAATTTATTCATTGTTATTAATCTTACCTTTATTAATTATTTCACAGGCACACTATCTCCTTGGTTCAGTTTCCTAAGCTGATTCTCCACTATGAAAACATTCTGTTTAACTTCAGAAACAACTACTCGGCCTTCATAGCAATTACTACTATGATATCGTATGGATGGAGTACGAAGAGCTCCCTCCAAGGGATATCTTAAGGGATGCCAGGAGGGAGACAAATACATTTAAGTTCTACCAGCTACTCTTTCTGGAGTAATTCCAGGCAGATGAGACTTGGAAAAGGAGGACCCTTTAGGGTCTGTCAACTACTACTTATGCTTGATTTCCCGTGCACACACTGCGCTCCTGGCAGTGCCCTCCAACCACACAGGCATCGTGCCGCCCGCTCAGCTGCTGCGCTGCCTGTGCGGTGCCCAGGGGTGCCAAGGGCTGGGAAATGGCTCTTTCTGCAGACTTCTCACCTCGCATCACTCACAGGTGGCAGCAGCAGCAGAAGGAACAAGCGCCCTGCACACTGACAGACTCCCAAGAAAAACCACCCCAGCTCCCTGGGGAAAAGAAAAGCCTGACAGAATGACTAGCAGGAAATCATAGCAGGCCACAGTGCTGCACATCAGACACTGCCACCCGAACACATACATGAGGAAAATGCACCACTGCTTCCATTCATACACGTCCACTCTCCCTGCACAGGTACAGGGCTCAAGAAGGCAGCACTTAACAGTACCTTTGGCATCCTTGAATCCCCAGTCAGGCTCAAAGTACCTCTAGCTTGGGGTGGGGATATTATTATTTTATTTTACTTTTTTTTTTTTTTTTTTTTTTTTTTTTTAAGAAAACCCTTTCCCTAAAGCTTTTTCTTTGTATTACAGAAATTTTCCAAACTGTGTGCACATCAGTATTTATCTATAACCTGACTTAAGCATTATACCTTGATTTGCTGCTCAGCCTAGGCAAAACCATTTGACCCCAAGGGTTTCTTATAGCCTTCCTAGCCACTCATGACACTTACAGTGCATATCAGAATCAACTAAAACTCACTTTTTATCCACTGAGAACAAGTTATTAGAGCAATAACCTTACTAGATCCAAGGCTGATGCCACCTGTTCCTGATGTGAACACAGGACTGGTATGTCCATAAGTTCATTGTATATAAGCCCAAGGCAGGAGCCTAAGTCTCACATTTAGTAGAGTTAAGCAGAGTTACAAAAGTAGAGTTACTTTTCCACCTTGGGCCACTTTTTTCTTTTAAATCTTGTCTGATAAAGCTTTTTATGCTTATGAAAATACAAAAAAAAAGACTAAAAAAAACTTTCCATGTAATATGTCTGACATATCACTTCTTTCTATTTCTAGCCTTTTTATAGCCCCATTCCTCTTTTTTTCCTTGGCTACTACATTTTCTATATGCAGAATCTTTCATTTTTTAGGATTATGTTCTCCACACCAATTCATCCCTTTGCTTCTCATTTCAGGCAAAACTGCAACTACATAAAAATAAACCACAGAGTTAATGTATTATTTTTATGGTTTTGGACCCGAGTACTTTTGTTCTGAGACCTCTGTGATAACTCAAGTCCACTGGACTGAGTCCACTCAGGAAAGAGATTCAGGTGTCTTACCCATCTTGCTATAGAGTATATGCAATGCACAAGTGATAGCCTATAATTATTGACACCCCATGCATGCACACATTATCCATTCTGAGGCTCCTTGGGTTTTTTTTCCTCCTAGTTTGGTTCTGGAAGGGAAACATGAGGAAAACATTGCATGCTGAATTTTAACCTTTGCTGGTGTGAGGCCATATTAAATAGGTTGCAAGAGAATTATATTTGGTTAACGCATTCCTGTCACTCCTTACCCCCATGGCTTACTGTCATGTATAACACCTGCCTTAATCTGGCTTTCCTATCTTTAGTGTTTCACACATTCCTGACTCACTATCTTAGAAATTACCAGCACCTGCATAAGCATGAAAATACAATTTTAAATAAGAGTCTCTTTTCTGTTTTACAGAAATGGTTATCTACTTAAGGGGTGAAGCTTTATAAAAAACAAAGTAATTTACAGCCCAGTTACAGTAGAACAATAGCTTGTCAAAATCTAATTCAAGTATTATACACACAAGAATGACAGTTCTGATTTATGACTGCTAATATGACACACAAAACAGGTTAATTTTCTTTGAAGCTCCTTCTTATGTGCCAAGAAATGAGCTGTAAGAAGTAAAAAAAAGGACAGGGGGCATTACGGAACTGAACACATGTGGAAAAGGTTCTTTCTGCTAAGCAAAGAATACAAGCTGAGAAAAGTTAATAAGTTACTGACAGAACCAGTCTCTCCTCTCAAAGACCTTTGAACTGACAGAACAAATGTCACACACACAGACAAAAACAATAGAAATCTTCATGGTAAGGACTAGCTTGAAACAAGAATATTATTTTGACAAAGGTCAGAGTGAAAAATATCAGATAGTTGTCTGGAAAGCACCAAACTACTAAATGAAAGAATGCAATACGTAGTATTTTGAAGAGAGAAAGTTGAGGAAGAGAGGGGAATCCCAGCCCTTTCTGAAGTAAACAGCAAAATTCTCATCCACTTTACATCAAGCAAAAAGATCAGGAGTAAAACTAATAATTGAGCTGGTACATAAAACTCCTTAATCATAGCACAGTGTTTTAAACTTGGACATGTGCATTTAATTGGATTTCACAACTGCTGTCTAACATATTAGAGTTACTCATAAAACAACAATTTCATGCCAAGGCAATTGCAATGAATCTACAGGAAAAACAGCTTCACAGGTCCCACCATTAAGAAAATACCCTATTTAAGAAATATATTTCCAAGCACTTATATGCTTCCAATAAAAATATTATCGATCTGAAACTCACTGTTAATATGATAAATATGAAAGTACTGTTAATGTGGACTAACATATTAATGTCTTTTCTTTTATAAAATGGCCTTCTACCATATAAAGATAGATTAGCAAAAATGTCTATTAAAAATTACTCAAAAATACAGAGTTTTCGGGAAAACCCCAAATTAAGTAAGAAATAACTACCTTGTTTTCCACGTTAAATTTAAAATAAGTACTTTCATTCAGGCAAGTACAGAAATTTGATGTATTTTTTTTTTTTACTATAAGCAGCTGTTTCACATACACACTATTTTGTTACTAGCAGCACTGCATTCAGAACCATTCTGAATAATAACACCAAGAAGAAAAAAATAATGGATGTAGATCAAGATCTATGAAATAGTCTATACTGCAGGGAAAAAAGCAGTCTGGATGAGAGAAAACATTGGTTTTGAGCTGCAACACTTCTGTGAGCAAGTAACAGATTTTTCTGCTCTGTTACAGTTAAAACAGGAGAAGTTGCAGGACATTTTGTTCTTGGAAGAATTGGGCCACTCCATCAGTCTCCTGAAGTAGCCTAATTCCACATGCTCTGTTTCTGTTTGAACCTCAATGATGGTGTTGCTAAGTCAAAACAGTTGGAATGAGGATAAAGGAGGATATTTAGAACAATCTTCTACCGATAACCTAATGCCTACAGTCTTCTAACATTCTCCCCCAAACCACTGCATTTTAAAGACAAATTGAATCTTAAAATTGAATCAAGAGATAAAGATTTTATATCATGGGAAAATAAGCATTTTCTTTGCAGATAGCAGCATTTCTAAAAAGCAAGTAGGATAACAAAAATGATCCCACAGAATAACTCTTCTGTATCTTAATAACTTGTTTCAGTTATCTCTGATTTTATGAAAGAAGAGTTCCTGAGCTTGCGAAATTATTACATTTTCTTTTTTTCAGTTCTTTTCAGTTGATACTCTCATTGTAGTGGTGAGCATATATATTTCAAACTACAAAACATTCATCATTCATTAGAAAACATACATTTGACATTGTTTAAACTCCTGATTGTGCACAAGGTGTTGACAGCAATGAACATGCTATTTCTATGCATATTTTCTTCTTTGTTATAACAAGGAAAGTTTACATGCATTGAAGTCCGATTCCACCTGGAGAGGCAAATGGGTTACTATCTCATCCAGATGTACATACCAAGTCTCTTGATCGTCATTCTCTCCTGGGTGTCATTTTGGATCAACATGGATGCAGCTCCAGCCAGAGTGGCTTTGGGCATAACAACTGTACTGACCATGACAACACAAAGCTCAGGGTCACGAGCATCGCTCCCAAAGGTAGGCAAAACTTCCTTTGTGAAAATACTGTGGGATAATGCTATTTGACAAAAATGCTCTAGTTGCCTTCTCAGTAGCTGCTCTGATTATTAGGACACAAGTTTTGGCTTTTTTTTTTTTTTTTTTTTAAGAAAAGGAGAAAAGTCACTTTGAAATATTTAGGTTTGAGCCACCAATCAAAAATACACTATTTCTCTCCTGACTCAACAGTTTACTCCTCCTATTATGTAGGAGGTCTTATCTCAAAATTCCTCAGCATGGGATGAGCCGTAAATTATTCAATACTATAAAAATGCTCCTTATTAGTCTTTGACTAGCTTATCCATACCAAATCCCAGTATGCAATGATGTGATGGCAAATATGATGACTGAATTTCTAAAGGTCATAGATTTTCACTACTCATCCTCCTTGCCCAGGCAATGCCTACATTATGAATTTATCCACAGTAATTAACGTCTAAGTTACAAAAGCAGTCAATTCTTCCCCTTAATTCTCAAAATAAAGTTGCTTTAACTATCAAGAGAACAGCTGTTTGCATCTAGCCAGCTGTTCCAAGGGAGCAACTGCTACATCTATTCTTTATTTTGACTATTTTCTCAGTTTTACTTGCTCATAAGACAGCACACACTCGATAAGAATGAACAAAAACCTTGTATAATCCTAAAATACGTAAAAATAAATACGTAAAAAAATACGTAAAAAAATAAATACGTAAAAACTGGGCCATTATATAATGCTGAACCATGTCATCGGGCATGGTAGAGAAGGCAGTATGCCAGCTGGAGCAACCAAGAACCTCAACTTAATGACATAGTCTCCCTCTCAACAGGAAACTTCGCACCACAAGAAGGAAACTTTTGCTTTATCTACATGCTAAAGAAAGGTGAAGCTAAATAGGTTCCAAACAAGTGTATAAAGAATGGTATATCTCCATGATTGTTTGAGATCACTACCTGCACTGCTTTAAACATTTTATTTTGTATTTTAAGGGTTATTCCTTTACCATCTTCATATACCATTGCACTTAATGGGAATAAAATGTATATAATAAAAATATGTAAGTTCTGCTTCTATATGAGCTTTAACACTGTATTTTTACATTGGCCAAGTAGCATTTTTTTCCTGAAACAGATACTCTTAACAGGTGAATAAGCTTTGCACATCAAGCAGATTGACCTGTAAAACCTAAGCCATCCCATCAGCAGATGAAAAAATAGAACACTGTAAAAGCTTAAGAAAGCATGCACCTGCCAACAAGTTACCAAAGGCATCTAGAGATGTTTTTGTCCTATTTTAAAGGCTTGATTCCAGTTGTGTTGCATTAAACAATAAGCTGTTGCTTCATCTTGTAAAGCATATAGTTCTTGTACACTGAGAGGGAGCAGGCCCTACATTCCCTGTCAACATTATGTACTGCGCTTCAGTTTCACAGCAGTGCAGGGCTGCATTGTCAGGGTCCTGACAGATCTTCTAGTCAGTAACTGATTTTCCATGCTTCTACTGTGTCATAATTAAGACTAATTTGAACCAATATATTTATCATGTGTATACCAACAGAATAAACACAAAGTTCTCCACCTATCTTCCCTCTTCAAGTTAATTTCTCTGTCAGGAACTTTAAATATCACTCTTCAAAGAGTAGGAGAATTCCCACTGGTCCCATTCACCAGTTCTCTAGCATCATTTACGTATTATATTGAAAGAAATGGAAAAACAGTATGTGGTTCTTGTGGATTGCTTGGTTTATGACCTACAGTACATTCCTAAGTGAGAAAAATATTTGTGACTCATCTTAAAAAAATAAAATTAAACTCGCTACCTAGCTAGATTTCATGTTGTTTGATTAGCATAGTTTTAGAATCCAGAGATATTAATGCACTTCCTTCTCACTTTACATAATACCAAACTCTACATCTGTGTTTTAACATTTTCAGTCTTCTACTCTATTTTCTCCATAGGTGTCATATGTCAAAGCAATCGACATCTGGATGGCTGTATGCCTGCTCTTTGTATTTTCTGCACTTCTGGAATATGCAGCTGTAAACTTTGTGTCAAGGCAGCATAAAGAACTCCTACGATTCCGCCGGAAGAGGAAGAAGAACAAGGTAAAACTATCAGCATTAACAACTTTGAAAGAGTCAAAAGAACTGATTTATGCCATGATATGAGCTTTCCTTGGTAAACATAGCGCTGCTTAAAGTGGCTATATAAATAAAGTGGCAGCACAAAATCAGATCCACTGTAGGCAGAGGGTCACTACAAGGACTATGCACTGCATAAATCCAACCCGAATTCTCCAAAGAGGTATTAAGAGGGATTTAAATGAGGCATGGGCCATGTGGGAGCCATCTGCATAGGCATGAATTTCACTCTGTTAGAAGAGCCAGATTATTCTTTAGAGGATGAATGTTACTGGTACACATATCTTGTACTGTTTTGTGATTCAACAAATATTATTTCCTAACTTACTTCTAGAGATCAGTTCAAACCCTTAGCAGCTGTTTCATGTAAATATTTTTCATATAAAACTCACTTTTTCAATTATTTTGCTGGTGGAAGAGCAAATATTTTACTTTAAAGGGCTAGCTGACAAAGGTTTTTTCCTTCTGTCATGTTAATTCACCTTAGTCTAAATTGTTACATACTTGTAGGAAACTTTAATAGAGGAATAGTTATTAACACTTATTTTATAACTGGAAACATCTAGACTACTTGCAGAATAAGTCAGTGCGAATGCTGTAGGAAGTCAAGAACTTGATGCTACAAACCTAAATTCTAAAGTCAGCTAAAGCAAGCATTGAGGCAAGGTTTTATGCATGACTCCAATTTCTTCAAAGAAAAAGTATTTCTCCTGGCACCCATAACTGACATCATGCAGAACCTTTCACTGGCTTTCAGTCACTATCTAGAACATTGCTATGGATCAAAGTATGACTGTAGCAAGGAATGAGACATGGCTCAGGACAGCCATCTCCCAGTCCTGGAGACTTATTTCACTTCAGTGCTTGTATCACAAAGAAGCATTATATAGCAGCTATAGAGAAATCAAGGTAATGGTACCATTTATTCATTAGGTAATCACAATAGCTAGTCTACATTTTTCTTGTTCTTTGCATTGAAATCTATGGAATTAGTAACTGAATTTACTTGCTTTCATATTCTCAAGGGACACAGTGAGAAAAACAATGCTATCTACTTTTAAAGACAGTTGACCTGTCAGTTTTACCTATTTTATTGCTATTCTGAAAGATTTACTTGGAGAAGATTCCTCATTTATTGTGTTTGCAAATAACATTTGTTATGGAACTAGTGTTTATTTCAGCAATGAACTTTCTGCATATAACTTGTTTCTCTTCCTACTTTTGTCATTTTTTTTTTTACTTTTTTTTTTTTTTAACATCTTTGCATCTACAGAAATCTGTAGTTTAGAAGCAGAAAATCTTAGTTGCTATGACCTATATTAACTCCAAAAGACTAGACTACAAAAAGGAAAATTTTAAAGAACTGGATATAAAATTACTTTCCTAACTTATTTAATTTTCCATTCTCTTTTCACTTCCCCTTCTTCCTGAAGAATCAATTCTGCATTAGGATGGAAACCAGTGTTTTGGAAATATTTGTTTTTCCAAACACTATGTAGAAAGTGAGACCCCAGTTCACCACACAAAAAGCAAATAACCTTGTAGCTAAGGCACTCAGTCCCTAGCAAGACACAGCCTTAATGTGAGTTCCCTACATTCCAGGAAAGAGTACTGAATACATTTTTTTTTTTTTTTTCCCCCCTCCTGCTTGTCTCTGTTTCATCATGAGACGGTTTTCATAGCATAAGCTTACCTAAAAATGGTTGGTTCCTGTGCCAGGTTATCTTGACAAATAGACATTTTACTGACAAAACAAATTTAACCAATGGGTTAAATTTGACTCCAACTCTGTGTAGAGAGGGAGCTCCTGACCAAAGGCAACGTTCAAGAATCTACATCTTGGGCTCCAGACACAGCTCTGCTAATTTTCTCTTTCCCCCCCTCCCCTCAATGTTTTATTAAACCATTGTCTGCCCAGCAAAGACTCTAGAAACATTGCAGTATGCCAATTTTATCCCTTCAAAAAGTTTGGATCACATCCTAAATCATCTGGTATACAAATAATAACCATTGTCTTACAGATCAAAGCAAGCAGTTAACAGCTAACCTTCTTTACCACAAATGTTACTACTTGCTCACCACAATTTCAAACATGAAAACATATGTTGGTAAATCAAGATATTTATGCCGCCTTTTGTCTTTTTTCAGTCAGCTATTATAGTTCATGATTGGAAAGCTTAGCATGCTTTTGCAATCCATAAATAGTCCCTGAATTCACACAGAAATACTGTGAAGAGCTACCAATTCTCAGGAACTAAATTTTATTTGACTTCTAAAGTGATGTCATCTAAACTCATTTGATCTCAAAAGCAGAAAGCATGAAAAGATGTTAGCTAGAAAGACTGAGCTTAAAATAACTTTCAAGAGTTTCCTTGAACATTTCTTTTCAAACTGAAAACTATCATTCTATTCAGCATTTACGTCCAGGTAGCTTAGAAAAGTAAAGTTACAATAAACTAGTAGACCTTTTCATCCTATATGCTTAGCATCTTCAGACATTTTATTAGGATGCATGTTATAATATATATATCGTTATGATATATTTTTGCTGTGACAGAGAAGCTGAAAAATTCCCAGTTTCCCTCCCCCTCCAGCCCCCGTAACTAAAAAGGTATAGTTGTTGCAAGAGATTTCACCTTTACCAACTATTGCAACAGTCAAATGGTTGAATTTCAGTGCTAGAAGCCTTTGAGAGGTCACTGAATCCATGTTCCTGCCCTAAATCAGCATCAGTAATACCTAATTCATTCTGGCCATAAAAATTCCAGAACCTCCCCTGAAATCTGTTCCAATGGGTGCATTTAGAAAGGTTTTTACTCATGTCTCTTTTGGTCCCTCATGACCAATCTAAAATGCATACAGAGAACAGACTACCCCATTCCTTCTGTAACCACCTTTTACATACTTCTCTTCCATTTGCTCTTCTTTCAAACACTATTTCCAATTTGTTCAATATTTCTCTCAGGGCATGATTCCTGCATCCTCATTCCACA
The DNA here is from genome assembly GCA_013398735.1 of Nothocercus julius. NCBI lineage: Eukaryota > Metazoa > Chordata > Aves > Tinamiformes > Tinamidae > Nothocercus > Nothocercus julius. Next base: position 6,602,685 of record VZSV01000028.1, on the reverse strand, counting down.
TTCTCCCTATTCTACTCTGCAAATTCTCATAAGCCCATATAGCTTCGCCATGATTGTGGTGTTTCTAACATGAAGCCTAACTAGTAACAGCTGTGAGCAGCAGAAGCATTACATATCATACAAGCAAAACATTTGCTTACACCTAAATACATGTGATATTTGACTTAACAACAGCACAGTGTTCACCTACACCAAGCTTGTGATCTTCCTTAATTCCCAGGTCCTTTTCCAGAACTACTATGGAGCCATTTGCTCTTCACCTCCTATTTGTGACATCAGTTATTCCTGCCTTAGTACCTCACCTTTTTTTTTTTTTGCACCTTTTTACTTACTGCATTTGCTAGTCATTCATTACATGATCCATAAATCTTTGCTTTAGTTGGAGAAGAAAAGACCTCATCAAATTCACAACCACCTTCTTACTGAGATGCCAAAAATACTCTTTCTGAATGAATTAATATTAATTACTCAGTTAAAGTTACATTCTCTTAGGTTCTTGGAAAAAGAAAAACAATAGAAGTCAAACAGGGTTACTGAAACATACAGATATTTATGGACATTGTATTTCTTGAATGCATTTCCACTGTACAAGAGAAACATTAATTGTATACATATACTGAACAACACTGATTCTACATTACCCGTTAGAGTAAGATATTTACTTTTCAGGAATAGTCCATCTTAGAACTCTATTTTCAAAAATCTAAAGATCAAAGCATCTTTAGTGAGGAAAATAGACATGTGAACTAGATTGATTTAATGGTAATCACACGTCTTTTCTTTTGTTTTCTTTTTGGTCAACCCATCCGTTTTGATGAAAGTATTTTGAGGGAGATCTTGATGGAAATGAAATGAATGCATCATTGCAGCATAGCAATGGCTTGAGATGTGCAGGACGTATAGACGGGATTTTGCCTCAAATCTACAGTACAAATTTAAGGGTAAATTATGTAGAAGATGTCCCATTTGTCATAGTGTGATACCCAGTCATTAACAGAGGCCCTGTCCTTTGTCTGAACTAATGTCATCCCATGTGGACTCCATAAACATTCATTACTACTTGTATGTGATGACGTGAAATGTTAATATAGGAACCCCTCTTAACTTTTTAATCCCGATTGATTTTTAAAAACTGGATTAAAACATAAAATTAAAATTATACCATCTGCAACCTCAAAGGAACACTGACATCATTTCTAGGAGAAATCAACTGTATCATATATTTAAAACTGTAGTGCAAGACAATTCAAAAATGCTTTTCTTCAAAATTAGTGTTAAAACAGCCAATGCTAAGGCTTCAATTAAATTTTTAAGCAACCTACAGTCAAAAGGCTACAAAAGACTTTCAGCAATTAAACATATTATATCTGTAGATAAATTATTTACCAAACATATGTAACATATGCATAGAAAACAGCATACTCACAAGCCCAAAGAAATTGAAATCTTTCTCTTATTTTATGGCCTAATATTTTATGGCACAATGCTGATATGAAAAATAAACTAGGTGAAATTATTTCCTTCAAGATAAGTTCTAATTCTTTAAATGAAAATTGTTAGAGTATTAATAGTCTTTATTATAGTTATAATAGAATACTCAAACAATTAGCTGCTACGCAGTATGTATGAAAGCCACATTCATATTAAACCTTCACTAAAATCTTTATCAGTAATAGATATGATGTCATTCATTTGCTTTTCCTTAGTGAGGATACACTGAAGATGTATTCAGAAAAGAAAAATTAAAAAACTTCCACCCCAAATGCAACAACCTTTTCTGAGGAAGGCATTCAGCTGTGCAGACTCAGTGTCAGGATACACAGGATCCTTCCATTAACTTATCTGCACAGCTGTGATCACAGGCACCTGTATTGAGACTATTTCTAGCCAAAAAGGCAGACTCTATCCAAGTCATTTTAGGAAAACAAATGAGGCATCACTGTCACTTTATAAACAGCTTAGAACAAGCATTCAAAAGTTACTTTCATTAGCACTAGTAGCTATGCAGTATAAACCTGAGGCCCAATTTGATGATTTTTCTGCCTTGCTGGTCTGCTGGAACACTTGCAGAATTACCTTGTGGATCCTCCAGCTGGTACCTCAGCAAGAAGGCAGGACAGAACCCATGTCATTACCCTGCTCTTGGCAGGGCCCATCTCTGCATAGCCACTCAGACCAGACTTGACAGGTGCCAACAATCCTGCTTGACCATCCAACGCAGCATCCCACAGACGTGGGGCAGAAAAGGCAGACCCTGAAAAGAACATTCCCATTGCTGCCTCAGCAGCACCAGATTCCTGAGCAGCCTGCCCCAGACTAAAGCCAGGATGTCTGCAAGCCAAAAACGAGCAGAGAGCTGGGCCTGAACACCACGCTACGTTCAGTGAGACAAGGCCTGCACAGGCCCAGGAAAACCATAGCACTGTGGTGCATCACCCTGAAAGCACCTCCAACCAAGAGCTCTTATTCAGGCCAGTTATCACACAGCCATTCTGCACCAGGGATGGTATCAGCACTATTCATCTGCAGAAATGTGGTAAGATGTCAAACATGGTTCACAGGTCTTTGCCCATATCAAGGAGTCTAAACACTGAATAATCATCATAGCCTATGGATTTGTGACTGCTGTTAACTGGAAATGTTCCAAAGATATTCCTTTTTTTTTTTTTTTTAATGACAAGCACAGTACTGTAGTAATCAGTCCTTTGTTTTATCACGTCATCAAAAAAAATCCTATCATTTTGTATTTCTGTTATTCATCTCCACATTTAAGTCAGTACTTTTTCTTCCTTCTTTTGCTTTCACATTAATTTTGCATTACTTTCTATTTGATAGAATTATTCTAATGCAGGATTGAAGTATAGTGCTTTCAATGAACTCAGTCTAGACGTTTATTCAATTTACATATTTAAAAAATTATGTTGGCTGGGTGATAACTACAACACTGCAGGATGCTCATGCTGTTTGCCAATTTGTTAACTTCAAATACTAATTTATTTGCATTTTCTTGTAGATAATCAATTCAACTGATATTGGAAATTAAAATTCTTGAATTAAAAAGAAGAAATTAACAATGTTTTTTTTCCTAGTAATTATCGCTTAAACTTTAACAATGTTTAAAATTAACCATCCATTCCAGAAAACTTTCAGATTTTTTGAATAGCACTGATATTTTCAAAACGAAAAATGTAGAAGTTAATAAACAGTCACTTGTAAATTAAAAAATTTTAATTTACCCTAGAAAGAATTTTAAAATAGCAAAATTTCTCATATAAATAAAATTGATTCAAGCTCACTTGCAACTTTCATATTTATGAAAATGATCTTCCAAAATAGTTAAGAAATAGCATATATAATACTTAAAAACCCTAAAATATTAAAGAGGGTTGTTAGACATGAAAGAAAAGTAAAGTTTGAATTTAAACTTAGCTAAAAAATGTGAATGCTATCAAAATCATAGCACTATGTTTCAGTAGCATAGATAATGCAGAAATATTCTAGAGTATATTCAAATCTCAGAGCCTGGCTTCTCAGTCTATGTATTATTTATCCTTCTGCATTTCCACCTCTGTCACTACTTAAGAATACCTCTAACCAGGCAGAGAGTTATAAAATGCATCTCCTGGTGGAAGCTATATTCTTGAAATCCTTTGAGATTATGCACATTCTGCAACTATTTGTTTCTGCACAGTATGATTTAAAACCAAATCCAATTTTTTTTAGAGCTCCCTGAATTCAGAATATCATTGCCCATTTTTCCGTAGAGTAGGGCGAAAAGTGAGGAAAAAATCTGGCCCTTAGCTTTCATTCGCTTTATTTTGAACTGACACTCACTATTTTGAGCTGACATTTTTTTGAGGCATATTCTGGGAGGAGTAAAAATAAGGCATAAAACTCATCAAGTATATTAGTGACAATTCTGCCTTTTTTGATCACCACCTGTTTACTAAGTGTGACTACCATTTGGCATGACGACTGTGTCTCAGGGCCAGGAAACCAGTTCGTCTAGTAACCCACAAAGTTAACAGCTGCTGTCCACAAGACATGTGCGGAATTTGCCCTGTTGAAGACCACAGACATCAGCTGTAAATGGGTAAAATCAAAACCAATCAGTAGCCACATTCCTAACTGCTACCAGATTACTAAAAGTTCCTTTTGTCTCCAAATAGATTACAGATTCTATAAACAAGTAGATAAAACTGTAGAAGCTTGTTGAAGTGGCTGCAGTAGCTTGGGCAGACACATTGATAGGGCCAGATTTCAACAAGTTAAACTACAGATTCAAGTCAGTGACATGCAGCACGTGGTACATAGCAGCTGATAAGATTTCTATAAATATAAAAATCTTGCTTTTTTTTTTTCTTTTTGCCACAGGATGATGATGTAAGAGAAAGTCGATTTAGTTTTACAGCATATGGAGTAGGGCCATGTCTGCAAGCAAAAGATGGAGTGACACAAATGGGGCCAAACAACCCTGTTCAAGCTGCACCAAAAACCCCTGATGAAATGCGAAAGGTATTTATTGACCGGGCCAAGAAAATAGACACAATTTCCAGAGCTTGCTTTCCATTAGCCTTTCTGATTTTCAACATTTTTTACTGGGTTATCTACAAAATCATTAGGCATGAGGACATTCACCAATAACAAGATTTAGGCTTTTACTACATACAGTTCTGGCTGGCAGGTTTAACAAGAGGCTCTGTTAGAAATATGCCCAGGAGTCACCAGGAGAACTACAGGCATTAAGGGGAGAAAAGCATCCTGCCTGACTTGCTTTCCCAAGTCACAGAGGACTGGAAAAATGACACCCAGAGAAGATACATCTGCTATTGCAGTTTCTACATCAAACTCAGCAGCAGCAACTTTTTCCACAGTAAATCACTCTACTGAAGCTTTACTGCCAAGTGTTTATACATAACATTACATAGTGGTATAATTGTACAGTACTTAACGTTCCTTTTTTTTTTTTTAATTCTGGTGTATTTTTAATTATAAAATGGGTCCAGAACACCCTGGGTAAATCCCATAGTATTAGAAAGTAGTTAGCATTTGTAACATGTATTTCAGTTTTACAAGATAATGACAAATTTCTGATTTGAATTTTAGAATTGAATGACTTTTTCTTGTCTTAAGAACAATATACGTGGTTTTGCAATGAACACATACGGTGCATTTAAGTTATATTAATGCATTCAAAGTGCTCCATATTATGGTTCCACTGGAAAGTGTGTGTTGATATAAACTCAGACAACACAAGATACTGCTGCCAAATAGTCTGAATATCACTTGGAAAACATATTTAAATTTGTCATGTACTGCTTCCTGTAAAGGATTTTTTTTTCTTTTTAATTACCTAGAGTTACACTTCAATAAATTGAAGCTTGAAAGCTTTTAAATCTTTTTAGAAGTTCTCCTCAACTGATAAGAATTCATACAGTTTGAGATGGACAAACTGCATTAAAATTTCGCAATGCTCTATTTTTAATTTAGTGCAAAAGAAACCCTGCAACAAAGTTAAAAACAGGCATACAAGTTTAAGACATGTAAGTTTGGCATACAAGTTTAAGACATGTAAGTTTGGCATACAAGTTTATGGAGGTCTCATTCTTTGGAGTTTATTGACATGACTTAGATACTGCTAGAACCTGAAAAATAATCCAACTAATCTATTTTAATTACACTTCACAGTGATAAATAGGGAAATGACCACTAAAACTGTTAAGACATTTTCCCTCATTTAACCGCCTAAGTGGCATTTCTGAATTATGCACATATTTATTGATCATATTTATTGCATAGCCTGTAAACACTCCTGCTACTCTTCTCTATTGAAGAAGAGAAACATGCCAGGATATGAAAATCTGATATTTTTAAATACTTGATACTCTGAGTCCAGTAGCTCAGGCTGTTTCTCATTGCAAAATGTTTTTATTTTGACCATGTTTTAAATTTTTGATTTGTTATTGCTTGGAATATGTATACAAAAGCAAAATACAGCTGGAGGCAAACATCTGCTGCACTACCAAAAGCATGTTGCATACGAAGCAACATTACCCTGCACTGAGAATTTTAACAGAGCAACCTTGGGTTTGGTTGGGATTGTTCTTTTCCTCCAAGGACAGATTCAAAAATAGCAGTGCTCTAATTTTGTTCAACTGTGTCAGAAAGAAGCTCTATAATCCTTCCTTATTTTAAAGTAGTATTATTTTACAACTTTGCTTCATTTACTAGGTGAAATTTATTTTACGCAATAGCTTGCTCATATTAAAGGTTTTAATTGATTCTTTATACTACGTTCAAAAAAATCCTTATTACTAAAGGATGCATGTGTTTGTATGAGCTAGTACTACAAATTAAACATAACCCAGTTAAAAGGTTGGGCATTATCTCCTTCAGACTTGTCATGAACTATATTTTTATAAAAAGGGTTGTTAACTGACTGTTAACTCACTAAAATTAGAAGTATTTAAAAGACTACTCAGAGTACTGTACCCATAAGAGGCAAAAAACACCATGTGAACTTTCAAGCTTATCTTCTCTCCCTCAGCTATTTAAAATAGCTGGTTTCTCTCAACAAGGAATTCTTCAGCAAACACATCAGCGTGAAAATTCTGACCAGATATCTAATTCTGAATTACTCTACAACTCTTGACCACCTAGTTCACACTGCCTCTTTCCCAATCATTCAATAGTCAAATATTACCTTGTTTGGAAAATATTAACAAGTAAAAGAAGCTAAACAATTATCCCTAATTTCATTCTTTATTACTTAAGTGAGAGTAGATCTATGTACTCAGATGAAGTGAGAGGGAAGTCCTGAAAGTGATGAGACTGGATTACAGTGCTGAGAAATGTAATAGGGAGTCAGAAAGAACGTAGAGTTGTTGAACAAGGACAGTAGATTCATACAAGTATGAAAATATTATCTCCATGAGAGAGAAAAACAGTATGGTCATCTAGAGTAAAAACTACAATATACACACACAAAAAGCATAAAAGTTTAATATCCCTAGTGGATTGTTAGCTATAGATCATCACCCAGGGAGGGTAAGCCCATCCTAATTTCCACACTGAAGATACAATATTCAGTCCTCAGTCCTCTAACAGGGCATTCAGATTAAAAGAATTTAATATATTTAAAAGATTTTGAAAACTCTACAGTTAGATTATTTTTGTATGTGCTAAGTAATTGTATTAAGAATAAAAACCATTTCCAGTGAGAAGGAAAAAAACAAAAATGGTTCCATGATGATACTTTCAATGTCTGGAGCATTTGCCATGTCACTGTGCTGTCCTATAGTCTTTTTTATTATTATTCTGATGCCATGGAAAGAAAGAACTCTTGACCTGCTGTTTCTTTATCTTTTACTGTAAACATATTTGCCAGTTTAACATAAGCCTTTACAGTTCCAAGCAACTTTGTACAAAGTCACATGGCAAAGACAGACATCAGATTACAAGATTACAAAAGACCTCCAGGCACCAGTACCAGCTGTCCACTAACCGATTATGGGAGAGGCCCCAGAACGCCCACAGGCCTTTCTGCCCTCCGCACAAAGCCAGGAGCAACAGCAGCTAGGAAGAGTCAGGTGGGAGCAGATTCTCCTACAGCCGTGGAATGAAGCAGCAGGGATGGGAGCAGGAAGCTGCAAGGAGGGGAACTCTGCAGCATCTATCACACTGCGGCGCTTCTGCTGCAGCGCTGCACAGGCGGAAACGGTACGATCAGAGCGGGGACGCCGTTCACTAGGCTGCAGTGGCCGGTAACCTGCGCTGTCCTGGCCTGCGCTTTGCGCTCCAGAACAGGCGGAGCCACACTGGGCAGCTTCTTGTGCACACACACAACCACTGTGCGAAAGGCAAGAGCCAGCCCAGCCTGGCCCTCAGTAACTCCTCACTGCAGGTGCAAGCTCTGTGCTAGCCAGGTCTTGTTCTCATGGTTGCCACAGAGAAGCCCTTTAGCTTCAAAGAATAAAAACACTGATGTTTGAAGAGCCATGCAAGACCAGAGGCAATGGCTTTAGGAACTGGTGGATTACCCCAGCAGTACCGAACTGTGCCAGATTGCTGGCACAGTTACCTCCAAGGAGAAAGCCAGAAGCAGGAGGCTTTCTTACCACCTAGGTCACACCGGTGCCCCTTGGACAGGCATGATCAGCATGCATGGGGACATAGCCAAGAGCCGCCGCCAGGTGTGCGCTCCCCTGGGGCAGCAGCTTCTGGCAGGGAAGGCGCAGCAGTGACTTCCTTTCCACAGCCCCTGCTTTCTGCACAGAAAGAGGAGCAGGACATGGGGTGAGGTGGAAAAGCTTGGACAAGAGAGGAAGTGCGGAGTGCCTCCAGTGCCTGGAGCCTTGCCCACAACTCTTCTTCCTCCACTAAGGACAGTTATGTGCTGTCCATATCATCCCAGGCAAGGCCAGCAATATTCAGGTGCAGAGGGATTATGCAGAAGGTGCTTCATACATACACCAGTTAAACTTACACAGCTACCAGAGACATCCTCTAGAAACCACAGTACTAAACTCCTACTTAAAGTCTACGTAACAACATACATTTTGTTTTTAAAACCATCTCCAAATACCAAGATACCTCGCCAAGTCAGAGAATTGGTCTTTCTGTACAACGTCAGTGAACTAGGAAAGACTTGAGTGAGACAGGGAGAAAGTGAAGTGCTTTGCTATCTAGAATTAACTTTATGTTGAAATAGAGTTAAAAGTAACTCTGCTCTCCCCCCTTTCTGTTTTCAAGGAGTTTTGACTGAAGACACTCATTATAAGCAGGCTACTGGAATACAGGAGCAATGTTGAAATTCACATTTTTAGTACAATTACATATATTTCTTTTAATATATTCTTTGAATTATCTTTACTAAATTTTTTATAGGTTTGTTTATAAGTAATCTTTTCTGAAGTGAGAGATAGGATTTGTTTAATCACTAGAAAGACTTATGTTTAGGTGTTTCGGATATGCACTTTAAATTTGAGGAATAAGGAAATGATTCCGCTTTGCACTATAACCAATTACAGAACTGTAGGTTGGTAATGTAGATAAAGAGTGAAGATAAATTGTGTAAACACTTTATATTTATAAGAATAGGGAAAGATCAAGAAGTCTTCCTTAACCTTTAAGAAATTAAAATGTATTCTTTTAAGCAATAATTTTATATTAGATGGAAATGCATTTATTTTTACAGTACCCAGCCCAAATTGAGATGGGTGGTTGTAAAAGATGATAGATAATACTTAGGTGCAACTTCTGCACACTTCTGCTCACTTGAACTATTAGGGAAATTAATCCAATCCAACAGAGCAGTATTTGGCCTTAAAATGTGAAACTGCAAAACAAGCCAGTTATTTCCTACAGGATCCCTGTAAGGTTGGCAACTAATTTGATCGACACCTTACTATACAATCATACAGTTATTCCAAGGAGAACAACAGGAGATCATCTTGGCTTTCTTTTCTTTTTGAGACCACTAAGAGAAAAACTAAAGGATGAACTCAACTACTTGTTCATAATAAAATGGGCATTCACTTTTGCAGTGGTTGTGGAAAAGGTGCCTTCAGGCAATACATATCACCTACAGTAGTTACAGAAATATTATCAGTTCAGAAGGCTTCTGGAAGCAGGTTAGATTGCTAGTAGTAGTGGGTTAAACATCAGAAAAAAATTGTTGGCTCATCCTGTATTCTTGACATTCTTGAACATTACTGCACTTCACGTTCATCTTTGTGAAATATGCAAGAAACATTTCTTCTGTTTGTATTTTACTGTATGACAGTGATATTAATGGATGAAATGGACTAAAGTAACTACTGATGTTCCATGAATGTGTAATTGTGAACTGTATAAAAAAATTGTGCCATAAGCTTTTGACAAAGTTTTAACATAATGTACAGTAGCTTGTGTGTTAGTGAGCCCAGTTTAAAGGCTGCAGAAAGAACAAATCATACGATAGTGACTTGTCTGTGATTTTTAAACATTCTCCTGCAAATTCCTTTTGGCTACATGACAGCAACTTTGTCTGAGTACTTTTTAGTAAAATTCTATAAATGTGTTATGCATGGATTTGATTAATTTTTTTCTTGTATTACAGTATAATATCGCACTTAAACTGACATTCTCTGCAGACAGAAGTGTTAAAATATGTGCAGTTTATGGTGTCAGTCATGTAACTAGATATTTTATTCAAAAAATAAAGTTAACTTTTTTCAGAAACTACGCCAATTATTTTTATGACATTTTATGCTGTGCATTTAAAGTCAGAGGAGGGACTATCGACCCCATGGGAAGAATGAATCGAACACTCATGAATAGTTAAGGTATATCGGCATTTAAATGTTTCAGGATTGAAAACTTGAAAGAGAAGGAGCTGAGAGCTTTAAAATGTTATATTAATCAGAACAAGCTTCAAAATATTCTGAATTAAAATAGAGGTGTTTTAGGGGAGATTGCTGGAGAAGGATAGGCTCTCCATTAGAGATTTGATTTCCCAGGGCATCTTTCACCATTAGTGGACAGAAAGAGGCCTCTACAGAGGATGTTTGTAGGCAAAAGACTGACTGCTTATTCAGATAAGTGCCCATGTAAATGGGTACAGGCACTCCAAAATAGTCCTGTCAGATGCATTATAAAAAAAAGGGGGAGGAGAAAAAAAAAAAAAAAAACAAAAAACACACACACATTAAATCACTGATGTCACTTTGGCTTCTGGAAATCTTTGCAGCAGACTCAGAGCCTCAGGGCAGATGCTTTGCAACCCCCCTGCCTGTGACAGAAACAGGTATCAAGTCCTCCCTTTCCACTTGCTTTTCAAGTGGACAGGATGCAAAATCAAGAACTGTGGCACTTTCTCACAAGTAGTGCTTCCACCATCAGTTACCAATCATTCACTTCAACATATTGGACGGAACCTATGAAGTGGCAGTAACTTAGGCAAACAGACAAATGAAAACAGCACACGGGCAGACCATCGCCAAGTCCTGACCAAGTCCTACATCGGCAGGCTCAGCCCCCTGCTACTTAGGACAGTTATTGCTCTAAGGTGTTTACCATCATTCCTTCTCAAGAAGGAATAAAACCTTGTACCTTTGGCCTTGGTCATATAAATTCACAAGCAACAAAAGCATAAAACTACTACAATAGCAATGTTTTCATGCTAAAGTGCACAGTTCCCAGAATATGAAAGCTGCAAAGGTGCCCATTTGAGATAGGCAACAAAAACTAAACAAGGCAGCAATTGCCAGGTGAGGCAATCCCAGAACCACAGAAGGAAGCAACAACACATCTTAAATGGATCAATATGTGACTGGGCTGTATAAACTCTGCCACCCTTTCAACACAACATACTGGAAAAATACAGATATTACATCAAACAGTAAACTTATGTTACTAAGGTAAAAAACATGAATATGAGTTGGACTAGATCCCCAAAAATCCCTTCCAAACTCAAGCATTCTGTGAAAGAGAGGGTTTCATTTGCATATAGTTAGTTAATCACATTACAAATGGAATAAACATTTAATTCCATTTTATCCACACAATGCATTTCATTTCTCATATCCTACTTTCTATACAAGAGCAGGGTGAAGATTATGTTCACTAGCTACCACTTTCCATGAATGAAGCATTACCCTGTGAATTTAAAAGCCTGGGAAACAATCTACCAAAGTGGCAAAAATAGAAGCAGAGAGAAAAAAATCTCTCTGGAAGTAAATCAAAGTTTTTCAAAATTTTCAAAATAAAATAAAATACTTCCAGACCTTTACCAAACATCTATATTTCATATTAAACCTTTTGTTAATGTTTACATAGAATGTTTTAATTTCTCTTAAGTGAAATAACACACCTGACTTGTTTTGAAAACCAGCATGATCAGTAGCTATAGAAATTCAAATAACTTTTTTTTAAAAGCACACTATACTTTAAAATGCTTGCCCTTGCATGTAAACCCCCATGAAGGCATATAACTACAGAGTAAGCCCATATGGTATTAGAATTAGGTTGAATTTAAGGAGAATATTGGAAATTCTTCCATATCATACTTAACAGTATTATATCTGAATCAGAAATTTTATCACCTTCCTCCCAACACATAGTTCTTTGCTTTATCATGCTAATATCTTTGTTTTTCAAGAAACTGTAAATTGAACCACAAGATGGCTCCCTCTCATATGAATTGGAGGATGTTGCAGATGTTTGCATTTTGTTTAAGGAGATAAGCTTCAACAAAAGGCATTTTTCATGTACAAACTCCAAGCACTGACATTCACTATAAAAGGCAGAAATATATAAAGGATAAGTACTACTCACACTAAAAATAACATTTCATTTTTGAAAGTGATGCAAACACTTCAAAGTGACTTAGCCGAGTTCTTAAATTGAGACCATAATCAAAGGAATTATGAGTAAATACACGTGTGAAGATATCAAGATTTGTGTATCTGGACATTTTATTAAACAAAAATGCCATTTTAAAACAGAAATCAATCATTTACTTTTTTAAAGGATCAGCTGATTGTCAAATACTTAATGCTACAGCTATGAATTTCTTAAATAGAAAAAGACAACCCTGCTCCTAAAGTCACTAAGGTGAACTCCATTCTTATATCAATGTGTATGTAGGAAAACTACAATACATGCAAAGAAAAGCATACAGCTTTCTCTGAAAAATATGTTATTTCATATCTAAGATGAGGTAATCATACTTCAATATTGGCAAATTATGTAAATCTACCTCAATACACTTTGTGATAGCTGGTTGTGTCACCATCCTCTCCCTGTCCTCACAGACTTTACCCTTCAATGTATCCAGTGAAGGAATACAGAAACAGCTGTAAGACTACTCTGAACTTTGACATGATCCTATGAAGATGTAGTCTACCATTAATGTCCATTTGTTGTTTAGCCCTAATTGCTCATAAGAGTACAACAGATAACTAGACTCTAAATCAAGAAAAAGGTAACTAAGATCATGATGAAGACTAACTTTGAATGTAACATTTGTTAATAGATTACTTGCCAAATGATAAAGAATTCCATATTCAAGGTTCATAACAGTTTTTATAACTTAAATAAAGCAGTGAATGTTGTGTTTGCCTTAGTCTTTCCCCAGGCTTGCTTTCCCAAATGATGACTCAACTCAGTTCTTATGATATAGCAGCCAACTTCATATTTAATTGCATAGCCAATAAAAAACTCAGCAACAAAACACAAAGTGTATCTCAGTTCAAGAGGAAAACCTTTCATTTGTACACAAATGTGGTCAGAAGTAATGTATATAAATTTTGTACTACCACACATTTTTGAGAAAGTAATGTCACAGAAGTATTCCATTAACATTTTTAAAGGTGTTGTAGCCCTTTTTCAGTAATCTCAGACTTGCTTAAAGCCAAGAAACTTACTTTGTGAAGAGTTTCAAGGCAGTAGCAAAGCAAATGCTAGATGAAGGAGCTGAAAAGAGGTACCAAGTTCTCTTCTCCCTCCATTTTTATCTTTTCTTTCCACTAGCATTGCATCTCACAGCAAATCTGACCACGCAGCAGTACAGAACTTTCTTGAAAGACTTTATCTAACAATTCCAGTCTCACCAGGGCTACTGTGACAAGAAAATTCAATGCTCAGACAAGGTCCTGATGGCATCAAATCTTCCCTCTTGACAGCCCCTTATCTACTGCCCTATGCTTACTGATATCTTTTATTAAAGCGCTTGTTTCTCACTGACACCTTAGGTCTGCTTCTTTGATTCAAGACACAGTACACTCCTGCACCATCTCTGAAGTTGAGCTGTGTATTGGACTTTGGGAGATTAGCATCAACACTTCAGAGTTTCTTAGCTTGTAATACAGTTAAATCATCTTTCAGACAAATTCCCAATACATTACTTTCATCTGTAACATTCATGCCTCTGCTCTCACTCTGGCTATCCCCAAAAGAGAAAGCATGGCCCTTGGCTAAGATGCAAATCTATCTTGTTCTGAGACCCTGAGCTTGGGATAAGAGCTACACAGAAATTTAGGCATTTAAATCTCTTCCTCAGTCCTCTCCTTCCTGCAGCACCCAATCCTGGGAAAAACGCAAGCTCTATTTTTAATGTTAGCATTTCCAATGTGCCTGAAAGCCTTCCAGAAATAAGCACCTTCTTCATGTCACAGTTTCCAGAGATAAAGCTTGCATCTAAAAGCATACCTGATTTCACAAAATGTATTTATTCCTCCCTTTGTTTCTACTGAGGAGCATGGCTCCTTTTGGATGTCAGGAGGCTATATAGAAGTTTCTGTAGCCACAGAAATTCTTAAACACTGTCTGTTCCTGCCCACTCATTACCTCTTGTGCTTGTTGTCATGCAACCGTATCACGCTTAGTGATGCCTAAAAGATGGCTACACAGTAATTTCAAGGCACAGAATGCTTACTGATCTATGAAGTTTTACAAGGTTATTTAACCATTTTAAAATTTAAACAGAATGCTTTTCTTGTAGCAAGCATAGCAACATGTTCCATGTGAGTCTTCTGGTATGTGCAAAAGCAGTCAAAATAAAAATATTTTTCTAGTATGATGGAAAGTGTGTATGTTTGTTGCATGTATAAAACTTCCAATCCAGAGTCAAATGTAAGAATTCAAAAATGTCATTCAGTAGTAAGCAGGCAAGTGCAACTTGCTGTTTGTCCTTACAAGATTCTATATGCTTCAGTAGCAATTTACTTATGCATCACAGCTTTGCAAGTCTAGGCAGAGGTATTTTTGTCCACAAAAACAAACTCAGTGTACAAACTCACAAGCTATTTTTAAATGTTCACATTGAACAGGACAGGATAAAAGGTTACATTACAACTGATGTTTGTTAGACTGTCTTATCAAAACATGATCTATCTTTCATAAAAGGCCCTGAGAAAACTTACTCAGCCATAGGAAAAGTGATACTGGGGAATTCTCCAGAGTTTTATCTGCAATTATCACCTGTGTTGGTGCTTTGGATGTGACCACCCAGAGGGTCTAGAGCATATGGAGCTTGTCACAAGAATGAAGACAAACTTTGGAACACGTACTACAAGACACCATCCTTATTGAAGTGTTCTAAATGTTTTTTATTTTTTCGCCAAAGGACATTCATTTGATATTCCAGGTGCCAGTAAGAGTACTGCATCACAAAGGGATAAGTTTCCAACAGACTTGTCCACTCACACAACACCCTTGCAGTAGGGCATGTAGAATGTAAAGTAATTGTGCCCAGAATTTTCCATTTACTCTTCAAACGAATATGATCTCAAAGACTTAAATAAACACTTCTTGAAGATGCTACTAGCCCTTACTATAAAAAGCATTAAAAATGACTTAATGCTTCACCCACTAGAGGAGAAAAGGATGATTTGCTATAATTTGAGGCTTGTCAGTTTGTTTGATAAGAAAGTCTGGAACAACACAGAATGGCTTATTTGGCATATTCTTACTCAATTATTGCTTTCTCACTCTGGGAGTTTCACTGCATATGATAAATCTATCTGAGGATTCAGAGAAGTCTTTTGGGGAGTAAACCATTCTAAACTCATCTTTCAGTAGAAAAAACACAGTTAAAATCAGTTATTAAATTTTTATGCATTTTACATACTATACATCACACACCTGTGTAAGCCTCTCATGAAGCAAAGATACCCTCAGTTTTCCAAATTGTCTAGACAATAGTTTCACATCACTGAATGACAGAGGTTGTTCTGATGTTGCAACATTCAGAAGTTAGTATCCCTGATACAGTTTTAGTGACTGGAGTTTCTGTGAATCTGGTTTGAGCAAGAATTTGCTGTCAAGCCTGCCTGGGTAGTTCCCAATAGTCTTGTTCTTTGCATGCATCTGAAGTCAGTGGAAAAGTGTCCAAGGCACTTGGATCAGGCTGACCTAGCTCTAATAAAAGGCTGTTATATATCTTATTGTAGCTAGAATTTTAATTATTACGTTTCCAAAAGTATTTGAATCACTACCTTTGACATTGACATTTTATAAAATTTCAGTTTGCTTCAAGTTTTAAGCAAATATTCTGAACTCAAGGAGTTAAGTAGACTATGAGTCTTTTCCAGGGTTTAATTGTTATATGCTGTGAATTAGATATTAAAATAAATTCCTTTCATAGCAGCAGTACCTAAGCTGAACTGAACTTTAAGATCTCTAGAAATATATTTGCCATCTTACCACTGTTAATTCTGTGCAATCCAATCTTGCTCTGCTCGAAGTAGGAACTCTATGTTCCTATGACCTCAGCATTAGCTGGGAGAAGCTTCTTGAGATTCATTACTCATACATGTGTGATTTTGATAGTTTAAATGATGCTATATTTTGATAGTAAGAAAGCAAAAAAATCTTAGAGGTGACAAGACTATAATTATGCAACATTAGGAAAACCAAATTAGAAAAATATTCCTTCCATTGTATATCCATCTTTATCTCCCAAGCTTTTCCAAGATTCTGAAGATGAAAATCCATAGAACAGGACTGTCCTTTTGTGTGTGCCATTTCTGGACAGAAAATAAATAGTTAGCACACAAGTTAGAACAAGGAAAGCAGAACTTACATATTCTAGCCTTAGATGTCTTGAGTACCCAAGTGGTCTGGAAAAAAAAAAAAAATCACCTCTTTCTCCTACCTCAAAGGGGTTATATAGATATTTCAACCAGTTTATGACTTTTGTTCCCTTCCTACTTTCTGATCTAGAATGAAGCTTTCTCCATGAGCATTTTAAGTCAAGCCCCGGACAGCAACTCACACCTTTCTAGGGAGGCCAGAAAGAACTCTAGAAAGGAATCTCTGTTAAAAGTAATCTTTAAAGGCTTTCAGGAAGAAAGGACACCTTCCGAATATGGATCTCTCCTCCAAACTGACATACCAAGAAACAGAGAAAGCTGTGTTACTGTTGAGTCCAAATGAATCCAAAAACATCTCCCCAGAGTTTGTGACAGCAAACAGGAATAAACCTACAGAAGTGATAAAGCAATCTTGGTCTTGCACATTTCTGAAAATGGTGCAAAATCTTTGAAATTTTGGGTTTGACCTGTTTTTCTACATGCTGTTTCCAATAGATATATATGAGATCTGTAGCCATTTGCTGCATTAAAGTGATTTCTGATGATCATCTATTTAGATTGAGGAATTTGGCAGGTTTACCAGCCTTTATATATGCTGCAGAAATAAGGCAGACTCCTGCTATGCTTCTCTTGTTAATTCAAAAGGAAAAACAGGCAGAAGAACAATTATACGGATGCATTTCCTGTCCTTTTGTCCATACAAGTAAAGTCATAGAAGGTAATTAGGCTTGGGTGGTTAATTTGAATTCTAACCTAACGCAGCTAGCCAAGCTCCATGGCTGCACCTACATGGTTTTGAAGCCAGCAGAATGAAACAGAAGTGTTTATTCAATGAGAACTTTTGCTCCATGCTGAAATTATGTAATGAAAATCATATCTGACTTATGGAGATTAATCAAAGATGCGAAGATTAGTGTGATTTACAGAGTGATAAGAAAGCTATGAACAGAGTCTCTTTGTATGGAACCAAGAACACTAGTTCAATGAATACTTAGTGTTTTACATACTATGTACATACCTACAGTTAGCTACAAAAGATTGAAGACTAAATTCTCTTCCCCATTTGAGATGACTCCAATGATATAACTGGAATTGTAGAAGAGTAAGGGAGGATAACTTCAGCCCATTTCTAATTTCAAGAATAATTGTATTGCTATTTGCCAGACTTAGGGACACATCCATAATGTGGTTACTAACAAATACATTACAGGGATTCAAGTCAAGGTGCTTTTATTCTTCCACAGTCTCATGCCTTATGCATTTTCATTGCATGGTAGTGAGAGTGAAGTCCTGAATCTTCCACAGGACTAATCACATATCACAAAAATATCATGATGCCAAGAAAAACTTTATTTCAAGGCACAAAAGGACAGACCTATTTGGAGAGGCTGAAGGTAAGAATTTGCCTCTCAGAGAAACCGGCCTTTCCTCACACTCCTCAGTGAAGCTAGCACTTGTCTCCTGTAGGGCTTTCAACAGAGCCTTCAATGAAAGACCTACTTTATTTTTCCATCCCACAGTGCTCCTTTTCTATGGAGGGTTCTTTTGACAACTGCAGGAGCAGACTGACCACTCACAGAAACACTACTCCACCTCCTGGAAAAAGGACCGGCAGCAAGAAGCAGGGATAGAGAGTAGCAATAAATAGCAGGGCTGCAATAAGCCTGCCTGGGCTACACAAAGAAAGGCATGGGCCAGTGCTGCACATGCAGCAATACTGTGATACTGTTGTAAGGAAATAATTATGGTATTGTTCTGTCGTACATTAAGATTTGGAATATCTGCATGATATTAGCAAACTGATGATTACTCCTGCACAAATCTGGTAATGATTCATTATCCCTGCAGCTAAAATGTCAGAGTGCCTCACGAAGAATGGGGAATAAATAAATAGCCAGACATTCCTCCTCCTCCTTCAATTCACCTCTAAATAGCTGCAAGGAATTCCTTTCTCTTCCCTACCCCAAATCTTCCATTTCCTTACATACATTTTTATACTTTACAAAATGTATTCTGCTCTTAACACATGCACACACCCACATACACAGGCACTAGCAGGCTCAGTAACCTTACTAAGGAATATTCAGAGATGTAATGTTTGATATGAAATAGATCCATTCAAGTAAGTGTTTTTCTTATCACTATGCATATCAATTTGGAAAAAATCCTACTAATTGGATTTTTTTTTTTTTATTCCTCAGGTAAACTGTTTCACTAGAATCAGAAGTGTTTTCCTTGTTTTCAAATAATATAATTCTTTGAAATAAACAGAATGAAATTCTAAAAATTCAACTTACAGTGTCTAAATATATAACTGAAAAATACCATTCAAATGATCAGAAGTAAATTTATATATCCATTCACCATGCCTAAAATTTGCATTGTAAGTAAAAATAAAATCACAGAGCTAATAGGGACTCCTGCTTTAAGATTGAATCAGCTATGTATGTCTGGACAGACACTTGTTAAACCTGTTTTTAAAGAACTTGAATGATTTCAACTCCACAGCACCCCAAGGCTTTATCCCAGGGCTTCATTATTCTGACTACTAAGAATTTTTTTCTAGATACATAATACAACACCATCTTGTTGCAATGTAAGGCTATTATTTTTCAATCTATCCAGAACAAACAAGGAAAATAGAATACTCCTGCCCTCTTTGCTATAGATAATGTAGCAAATGCCTTTACCACGTCATATTTCCGTAGCCTTTTCTTTAGGACAAAAAAAAAATATATTCTTTTCTCAGCTCAAACCTTCCAGACTTCAGACTGCTCTTCTCTTCTGTGTGTTTTTTGGCCAGTCCTCATCACATCTTGGAGAGCAAAACACAGAACTGGACAAAGTACTCTAGCTGAAGCCCTGCTACTGCCGAGTAGGGCAAAGCAATTACTCCACATTTTGAATATCAGAGCTCTGTTTATAACTTTCCTTTTCATAACAGCATGCCTCTGTGGATTCATGTTCAGCACACAGAGCCAATACACAGATCCCCTTTTCTGCACAAGTACAAGTTAGCCTGTTGTTTTCCTCACTTGAGCAAAACATTCTCTCACTTCTCATTTCTAGCGTGAGGTAGTATGAAAACAAAGTCAACTAAATCAGCTCCAAGTAGCAAGCACTCTTAAAATTTCTTACCCAGTTTCACAAAATATTTTAAGACTGTCAGTGTCAGTAAAGCCGTTCCCATCACTCAATAATGAACTGTCTCTGTCACAGCTGAGCTACACATTACAACTCATATGTTGTAACAGTGTTTTTGAGAAAAAACACAAATATTTCTAGTAAATATTAACTTGACACTTATTTAGCTTTCAGAAAATAAGCAACAATTTGCAAGCACAAACTAATTTACCATACAGCATGCAGTATTCTAGGTGTCCATGTCTTGCTAAGCTACTTTCAACATAATCATTGGTACCTGGAGACTTTGTTGTAGAAAGGAAAAACATTGTGATAAATGTTGGAGGAACATTTTAGGTGCAATGCCAAAGTATTTCAGCTACGTAATTGCAACACCATTTTGAAGCAAAGGAAGATACCTGTAATAGCTGTTTAAAATACTTCCAACAGGGGCTCATGTAAAACTATTGATTTTAAATGAGGTATGGAGACCAGAGTGTGGTCTCAGAGGTCACAGATTCACCAAATTACAGCATCAGAGTCCAATAAAACAAATTAGTATTCATTCCATTAATCTGAAAGAAGTTGGATTATTCAAAAATTTCAAATAGTTCATTTAAAACAAACCTGTAACTTTGATTTATCCTGGGTTTTCTTGTTTGCTTTTTTTGCAGCTGATTACTTTTAGGAAATATGTGAGGAATCCTGAGTAAGGAAACAAATAAGAACATTAACAAGAACAGTGACTTCTATGGAATAATTGGAAAATTTCTATGTTCTATTGCTGCTAAATCTCTAGCATCATTTCTCAGGAAGGGCACCTCAAGCTCAAAGCAGAATCTATTAGTCTCATGGAAATACCACCATTGCAAATGACGCTATATAAAAACCATGAGTAATGTATTGCTCAAAAGATACACACCTTTCTCTGAATATATTCTTTGAATTCTCTAGTTCAACAGCTAAGCTTTTGGTTTTTCATCCCTAAATTAACAAGGAAGAAAAAACAATGCCTGAAGAATATCTTTAAAGATCCAATGATGGACAGGTTAAGTAGATATTAGTGTTTCCTGTATTAGCATAGTTAGCATTAGGATAACTTCTGATGAAGGCTAGTTACCTGATCTAGTATGGTATGGATTCCCTGGACAGTACAAGCTATCATTATATCAGCTTCTGCCTTGAAAATATGTAGACTTTCTGAAGTATATTGTATGAATTTGAGGCCATAGTTATAAAATTCAGTGAAGCTTATTCTCTTAAAGAGACTACTTAAGCCAGCATTTCATCTAGCAGGCTAAGAACTACCTTAAAATATCTAACAAGAAGAGACGGTTTACTGCTACAATAAAAGACTTAATGAAATGGCAACATAATATAACTTGTGACAAGCAATGATAAGCAATTCATATAAAAAATGAAATTAGTCCTTCAGGAGGCTAACATGTAATTATGGGATAAAGCAATATTGATATCTTCATATCTCAAAGAACAGAAAATACTAATTTCCAACAAAAAAGTCATATGCTAGCCCATTTTCATGCAAGTATTTTGATAGACTTCCAGGAGAATAAGCTACAAGTGAATCAACTTAATTTACATCACATGACCTACTGCAACCTGGCACTAAATGTAGCAGGAATTTTTGGGAAAGCTTTCCTTCCTTTGGGGGAGTTGATGAAAAAATATAAACCAGTCTTTCAGCCTATCCTGTCCAGCATCTGTCTCACCACCTTTTCATTAAGGGCTTCAGGGTAATTTTGCTTAGGGAGGGTGGGGAATTAATACTCAAGCCAAGCATGGCTTTTAAAAGCGTCATAGGCTCACGTGCATAGAA
This sequence comes from Nothocercus julius, assembly GCA_013398735.1. Classification (NCBI taxonomy): domain Eukaryota; kingdom Metazoa; phylum Chordata; class Aves; order Tinamiformes; family Tinamidae; genus Nothocercus; species Nothocercus julius. The sequence goes on along the minus strand of VZSV01000028.1, from coordinate 6,581,151 downwards.
TTGCTCTAAGACAAGGAAATATTACCTTATCCTGTCTTCCTGTTGCTAAGGAAAACATGACCAGAATCAATACTGAATTTTAAAGGACATTCTTCCCCAGACTTGCCAAACTATTCAGCATGTCATGAATTATTACAGTTACTTCAGACAACACATGGAAAAAAAAATCTAGACAGACTTCCAAAATCCTGAAATGTCCAGCAGATTCCAGTGCTTCCTTTGATACAATTTCAAACATCTGAGAAACGTTATTAACCCAATGTTAAGGGCTCCTCTTACAGCATTAAAGGCATAAGATACTAGGCTTGATTCTCACTGTCCTTCACATAATCTGGTTACTAATTGTATAAAACATGTAAGCAATAAGACATTTATTTTAGAATTAAAAGGTAAGGCAGTTAAGTATTTCATCTATCAAGCACAAGCTCTTCGGTGTCAGCTGAAGGCTGACTTAGTATTGGCTCCCTCAGTTTCACTGAACCAGGTTGTGAAAAGGGCTTTTCAAAGAAAAGGCATCAAAATATTAACTGAAGACAAATCTTCTTGCCTCCCTGCTCCATACAAATTGCAACCATGTGTCATGTTGCACATCCTCTGAGAAGTACGGTAGTTGGCCATGAACACCGCATTCAGAATTTGAAAGTCTTAGAAAACTCTCTGGTTCTTTTCACCTGAATTTATTTTCCTAACAGGACTCTGATGAACTGTAGAAAGAACTACAGCTCTTTCTGCACATGTTGTGATTTATGCTTAGTGCTTTATCACAGTTTACTATACTGAGTTGAGACAGATTGAGTGATGCTATGGCACGTGAGCAATGCTGTACCTACAGCACAGAAAGAAACAACTTGTTCCTTTGAGAAAGGAATGCAGATAAAACACACTATTAAGTATGATAGAAAGCATTCCCCTTCCTGAGTCTCCCACACACACACTCTAGCATCCATGTGTTTACTCATACCTTATCCATAGCATCCATGTGTTTACTCATACCTTATCCAAGCAGCTGCAATTTTGACTTTTGCTCTGTATGCTTTGTATAAAGGACCACTCAAATTCAAGCTAACAGCAGGGCAGGTTGTGGCTGGGGACTAGCCTGGCACAGACCCTTTAGCCAAACACCAGAGGGTACTGCTCTAAGAAAGCCTCTCTGAGGCCCAGGAAACAATAGAAACTTCACAGCAATCTTTTGCTATTTTTTAATAACTATAAAGGCAACAGACTAGAGACACATAACTGGCTGAATTTTCACATAAAAGGGAAACCTCAATAGAAAACTACTATTCTGAACATGGAAATTCCCTGGGCACTTCTAAGCTCCTGTCATGCCATAGCTGTTATCAAGTCATACACATGTATGCTGGTAGCTTTTGCTGGTAGAAAAAATCTCTTAAGAATGAGATACAGTCAATTACACTTTCCTGCCAATGCCCAATCAATCCTTTGACTTCTAAAGTCACAAGACAGAGCGTCAAAACATCATCACAGGGCATATCACAGCAGTTTCTGCAACTCTCCATTAGTGTGTGTCAATTTCATTTCACAACTTTTAAATACAGCTATTTGTAAATATGTAAAGCAGCTTCTATAATCCTCTCAAAAATACAAATGAAAGACTGAACTGGAACACAAAGAGAGCAAAGTCAGAAGGGAAACAAGATGACTGTATGAAAGCCATGTCTTAGAATACAGATGAAGTTCCCCCAAACCAAGCTGCAGTATACTGCAGACACAGCAAGTGTCTTCAGATACCTATATATGCATACGTAAATATCTTAGATATCTATGTAGGTGATAAAATTAAAAAACTACTGATTACAGATTAAGGATCAGAAAAATTCTCAAATTCAGAAGGCATTTAGCCTTAGTTTTCAGTAGGGCTGATATAATAGGTTATGAAGTGAAAAGACGACAGATACAAACATAGAAATGGAAATTACTACAAGCATAGAAAAGGAAACTACTAAAAGAAAGAGAGTTCTACTTTAAAAACATCTTGTTTATTGTAATTATTGGAAGCAAAACTCAAGAAATCACAGATACTTCTACTCCAAGTGGGAGGCAAGATAATTCCATCCACTAAATACAAAAGAGCTGCCAGAAGAGACTGCACATAAAATTGTCATATATATTTATGTTTATTTAAATGATAGCAGCAAAAACAGTAACCTGAAAAACTACTAGCTTGCAATGACGACAAAAGCAAATCATGTTTTGTACTCAAGTGAAAGGGCAAAGAAATTGAGTAGTACAAAATAGAAAGAAAAGTAACTAAGAAACTGGGAGCTGGCCAGCTGCAAGTGTCCAAGAAAAATAACCTAATGATGATTATAGGATGATGGTAAACTGTTGTGTGCACTGCAGGTGAGAAAGGTAAACGCAACACTACAAAGCAGCAGTTGTATTACTTTTATTAGAAATAGGTCGCATTCAACAACCCTGCAACAGCTTTAAACATATGCTCAAAAAAAACTAAAACAGATTCATAAGAGGACTACTGAGATTGCAAGGAGAATAGGAAAACTTTTTCACACGAAAAGTACTTTTTTTTAATCTGGTAACAGAGCTGCAAAGCGCGTGTCACTGCTATCTATAAGCTGAGCATATCCTCCTAGTCCTATGCTCTTGGGGTACATTTTGCAGTTAGATGCCCTCCAAAAACAAAGGAACAAACACTTTAAAGCAAAGATGGGCTAGAAAAATAGAAGGTGACTCTAACCTAAAGATCATCCAAGTGTTAGAATGAACTTCCAGTGAAAGCAAGTAGAGGCAAAAGCCTTCCAAAAAAATGGAGCTTCTTAAGGAACAGACTCTGACGTGACCACCTCCAGCAGAATAGCATTTTACTTGATGACCGAGTAATTTCCTTGCAATCCTTTGTTTCTGCTGCTGTGCAAACACACATGTATACACAGCTTAAGCTTCTTCTATTACAGAGAATAGTTATTACTGTATACGGCATTTTACCTATGACACTATGTATTTAATGTGTTTGTATTCATGTGAACAGTAAGTAAAGATATGAGAAAGGTTGGCTACTAATTACACATCATAACCTCTTACCACTGCAGAGCAAGTTATGTACTTTGGGTGTAGAGCCCTGAGTCAGTATTTTTATTGATTTAAGCCGCTATACAAAGTTTTTATTTTAGATAAATACAACAACAAAGCAGGAACAAATACGTTTTGCCAGAAACTAGCTAGAATGTCAAGTACCTTAGTACACCTGAAAACCAGTATGCAAGTCAGAGGTGACTCAGTAGGGCACCATTTTTTGAGAGAGAGTATTTTAAATTCCTGCTTTGTCATAGATTTCCTATCTAGTCATAAGAAAGCCAAGTAGAAACTACTTTTACTATTAGTTCAGGCACAGTGTTGATGGAATTGCTGAAATGAGTGCTGACTTGATTAATTCTACTGTGCACCACACAGTTCTCAAGAGAGCACAATAAACAAAATCTAATTTGTCAGTGGTGGGTGATCTCTTTCCTTCCACCCACCTCCCAGGTCCCCAGATGTAGCCCTGACCCCTCCATTATACCCGTTCCATGGCAGCTCTGCTTTGTAAGCCGATTTCATTCATTAAGCTGAAAACTATGTTTTATCAAGAAAAGCAGGGAAGGTAGAGTCAATACAAACAATCCAAAATCAAGAGAAAGGGAGACAAGGCTACAACATCATTCATAGCCTTGGATAAAAAGTTCAAGTGCTTCAGTAGTCTGACACTGTATCTACAATTTTCCAGAGATGAAAAATGTGTGATGGGCCACCATCATGGCAGAATGCTCATGTACAAAAAGGAAAAATGATTTACCGATAATACCAAAGAAGCATGTATTTACTAATAAACTATAAATCTTTAGATTGAAATGTTTTCCAGACATTTCAGATATTCCAGGTAATAAACTATAAATCTTTGGATTGAAATGTCTGCAAGACATTTTAAACATTCCAGGTAAAAATATGCATGCATGTGATAATGTATAAGTAATGAATGGCTGAGTTATCCTTTCCATATTTCAAAATCTATGATAATGATTTATACTTGTGGCATCAGTGAATTTCTGTTCTGCGTAAGGAAAGAAAGGCTTTGTTTAATCACTTGGGATAGGATATTCTTTACTGACAGGAAATTCTGATGAGAGAAGTTGGTGTGTTAGGTCAAACTTAAAAATCATGGTTTGGTAGGTATCTTCAATATTAATGACATAACTAATCAACTATTGTATTATGCATTGTTTACTTACATTAAAAGTCATTCAACCAGTTATTATCTACACACAGGAAAAGATTCATTCTGTAGTCACTGTTTACATATGTGAGCCATTACAAAACTCTAAATGAAACTAGATGATTTAGATGATTTTCTACATAAGAATCACTGACAGCTTTCAGTTAAACTTATAAGGTAAAATGATTAGTGATACACATTTATTCATTTAATTCATATTTAAGAAATTGGAAAAAGGAAAAAAATGTTTATTATTGTAACATTTTCTAATTTGATGCTTGAAGATGCCTACCCCTCTAACAAAACACCAAAAGAGAAATAATCTGATGGCTCCTAAACACTTCTGAGTGCCATTAATGACAAGAGTCACTTACCCTGCTGTGACTAGAATCACATCTGTAATCCTGCTTTGTTTTCATTTGTTACTTTAATTCTCATGGCTCAGCCTGTAGCAACAACAAATTTTTGCTTCCTGCTTTATGCCACAGAGATTATTATAGTTATATAAATAGCTGGCATCTCTTACACATCCCATTTTGGAAGATGCTTATGCATTTACTGTTGTTTTAGGTTAAATTTCAGTAGCAAGGAAAACAGAGGACAATCAAATGGACTAGAACTAGAGAACAAAGTACAGGCACAGCACTACAAACAAGGAAGTCAACTCCCAAGTTTCATTTCCCAGACTGCATGAACAAACAGGCCTGAACCAAAGCATTCTGTACTCATCCCAACAACCACGTCCTTAATAAGGAAAGCTTAGCTAGCAAAAGCAGCAACAGTATTTGGTTCATGATAACGCAGGATTCCACAAATGTGTTTCAAGGAACAAGAAAATCACAGTATTTTGGAGCAAAAACACACTTTTTGTTGAATTGGCTGACAAACAAGTCCCTACTCCAAGCCCTTCTCTAACAAGAATTAGCCTTAGCCCAAGGCTTAGGCAACTGAACTAACCTTTATCAGGTTCAAATCCCTAAATTGTTTTGCTTAAAATAAGCTAGGGTAGTTTGAACATTTGGATTTTAATCCTTCTGTCTGAAAAGATCCCAGGAATGGATATACCAACAGAACTGATGGAACACTAGTCTGGCAGGATTGGCTAACGAACATCCAGGGCTAAGGTATTCTGCTCTATTCACAGAGCTGCTACTGGAAGACAGCTATATGATCTGGACTTAGACATTCAGTATTTAATAGCATATATTAAGGTCTTTTTCTCAGGATAATTCTAGTCAACCTATGACCTTTGTCATGAGGAGCCACTGCACGAAGCCTCACATGAGGCCCAGTGGCAAGACAGATCGCTCACTCTGTGTGACCATCAGGTAGCTAAAGCTGAGCTGAGCAACCAGCGCCTCTGCAAACCAGCATCTGGCCATCACTGCTAGAGAGTTTAGATTTCTCTGCATTCTGGTCTGCATTTTAATTTGAGTTTGTTCTTTAAAGAACGCAAAATTCATGAAATAACAAGAGAAGCTATATTAAAAACACACACTAAATCAATAAGCACAAGATCTTATACTGAGTCAACAACACACCGGTGTCTATCCTGAATGTTAAGTGATGCAACAATAACACAAAAAAATGCTGGTTTCATGTAAAGTTTTATATAATTGGTTTCATCTGTGTTTTTTGTGCTTACTGGTATCAGCCAGAGCAGCTTACTTTTAGCCACTTTCAATAGAACATTCAACAAAAAACTCAGTTATAAACAACCTCCCATTATCCTCCTAATGACTCGCTAGAGAGTCACCTTCACAGAGTAACACTAGCATTTAAAACAGCATTTTGGACATTAGTAGATCACCCAATAGCTGGACATTAGTACATCATCCAATCCTAGTAATAGATCCTGTGTCATTCTATAAAGCAGCTTTTGGAAACCCTTCATAAATTTCATTTTCCATGTTCTCCAACAAGTGTTGATTTCCATTTCATAAGAGTTTTATCCACCTCCCAAATGGAAAAAAAATGACATGCAGCTTTAAAAGTCCTTTAAGAAGTTGCCTATATATCAAATGAGAATGAATCCCAAGGTGAGCTTGCATTTACCTGCATTTTTCCCATTTTACTGATAAAACAATTCCTCCCACAACAGGCACTATATATAGCCTCTGCATGCCTTTATTCAAAGGCAAGCTCAGTTTTCCATTCTAGTTCTCCTTTTGAGCATTACTGCTTGTACTTAAGATTGTTCCTTACCAAAGGATAAAAAGTTGTCTTTATCTGGAGTGCTAAAATCACTCATTACCATCAGAGCCTGTGGGCCTACAGCTTAAACTATGTTTGTGTGCTTCAGCAAATAGATCATAATCAAACCTGAGTACCATACATTTCCTTCTCCCCAAGCTCTCTAGTATCACCATAGTTATTTCATTGAGATATTTCCCATTGTGAAAGGGATGGGATGAAAAGCACTAGGCCTAGATGCACACTGAGGAAACATGGTTGTGCTTTGCTGTGAGTCAGAGTGGAGGGAGTCAGAACTGATTACTTGTTCATAAGAAACGCTGGTGGAAAATCATGGAAAATGCATATATATATATCTCCTTTTATAGGCTTCATAACATGTGGCCTGAAGTTCTTCCATCATCCCTTTACAAATGGAAAATATTTCCTTCCTTCAATGAATCACACTAAACTTCAAAACTATAGTTTTTATCTTAAAAATACATAAACACAATTTAGAAGTATATCAGCAGCCAGAATAGCTGCTTCTTTTGGTTCCTTTCTCATTTGTAGTCAGTGGTGATCCTTCCAGCTACGTGTGACTTTTAGAAGTTGCATCTCATGTAACATCAACAGGGAAAGCTAGCGACTTCTACTCTTCTTTCCTAGTATCTTTAGCTGTACTCTGAGCTTGCTGCTGCCTACCCTAACTACAACGCTCGAATGTGAATTTGTCTCATGAATATTTTTATTATTTCAAAGTCCTTCCTTTTCATATCTTGATGGAGACGTTTTGGAATATTTTATGACAAAAAAGCAGAAAGGCTCTTTTCTCAAAATGGCTGAGTACTCATGAAGTGTTGAAAAACAGCTCTTGATCTTTAGTGTTTTAAACCTTGCTTTCTCACACTTTTGTCCTTGCTCTTCAGAGTATTCAGTACTGATAAGGGGCCTGCTTCACTGCAGCACCCTGAAACATCAGTCACTGTGTAAGGGGGGGGAGTAAACAAAGAGACCAATCATATGGATCAAATACCCTATCATTAGAATTTTTTGAATATTGAAATGAATCATTCTGTTTGGGTAATTCAGAATTCTCCAACTTTGTTCCTTGAGAAGGACATGTTCTTACAGAAAGGAACTTGTACTGACATGCTGTTTTCTTTTATTTGGTTTATTTCCTCATTAATTTTACCCCAAGAAACTTTGAATGAGCTCTCCTCTCACTGACTGCCAAGTTGGTGTTTGCCACTTTCCCAAGAATTCTCTTGTTGGAATACAGGAAAGTTATTTCTTCAAGTTCTTCTTGTTGTTATTGAAATAAACAGAATATGGCTAGTACAAGTAAGATACAGATCATTCTTTTCCTGAACTGTTTAGTCATGATTTATTCCTTTAATCAGATCCTCCTGGTTGATTGAGCTACTTGTTATTTCCTATCAGAGAACTGATGGATCCTGTGACCTCAAAACCACTTCAGAGGCAGTTTTTGGTGTTTCTAAGGAGCCATCCCCTTTCTGACGAATCTAGTTTTTCATATTGTCTAAGATTGAGAATACACTCTCCTTGAAAATTCAACTAAGGGAGGAAGAATATGGGGTGTGGGTGTGTGTGGGTGTGTGTGTGTGTGTGTGTATATATATATATATAAATTCACATATACATACAAGATTTCACAAATTCAGTATTGTACATATTGTTCTGCATGGTATGGAAACAAGTGTAGTTAATTTATTGTTGAATGTTAAATTTGGATTTAAATTTGCAAGAGTTTTTCCAATTGACTTAGAGATCTGTCAAGCTATTGTCTTGACAAACAGGATTTCAGAATGTTTGCCTGCTTTTGTTTCCCTTCTGAAAAACTATTAATGGGAAGCTTTCCCTGAAGTGTTATACATCTGATTTGTGACTACTAGATAAAGAAATGAAACATTTTCATCATGATAGATAGAAGCAAGCAAGCAGATGTAAAAAACTGAAAATTGCATTAAATTTTCAGGAGAATGACATAAAAGAAAGCCTATCCATACTAAAGGTATCTTTGGGCAAAGCATATTTCAAGATTACTGGGACTGAGAAAACCTGAAGTAACAGCTATAATAACCAATCTGTATTATTGCTACCCTTCAGTTCTGTGCTATACATTAATTCATATGAGCATAACATAATAATTGATCAGAAGTTCATTCCACTACCAAAGACCATAAAAAAATATGATTCTAACCCAGAGATGGATATTCTCCTGCTAAAGAAACAAGAAAACTTTCTCTAAGTTACACTTAGAAGCTAAAATTTGTCTCTAAGAATAGTTAGAACTTTCTGGCCCAGAACTAGAAAAAATATGTTCAAAGCTATTTTTATAAATTTTAAAAATTGTTTTTCAATAGGAGGAATATTTTTCTAACAGCATGATAAAATTGCTGTGTAGGACAGTGTGCAACTATTCTATTCTTTTTACTACCCATAATCACAGTTCTGTACATAAGAATCATCCTTTTGCATAAATTTTATCTGTATAACACAAATGGTAGAAAGTCTACCTCTGAGGTTTCACTTGAACCCACAGGGAGAACTCATGGAAAATGATATAAAATCAGGTCTACATTTCATACTTGAGAAGTTTCTAAAAAAACTTTTCTGGAATGAAGATGAAATTATATTTGCTTTTGTGTAGTCAATATTAGTAAATACAGATCTAACTTTTAAGAGCAGAGGAGGATATAGAAGGAGCTCAGACCAAAGGGGCATGTATTCCAAAGGTCAGTCTGTGATAGGGGCCATTAGCAGGTACTCAGAGAAAGTGGAGAAACAGGAAGAACATCTAACATACATTTTGTGAGTATTCTTGATGTCTAATTGTTTAAAAAAAAAATCTCCAAGTTTCAGGCCATTTCTGTGTATATAGAAAGTCTTACTAGTGTTTTATCCTGCAAGTTTTTCCAAGCTCGCCTTGGATCAGATAAAAATTTTAGTATCTAGGGCAACAGGAGTCTCATGGCTTAACTATGCATTACAATCCTTTTGATTGGGATTCAGGGGTTAGGACTGATTGAGACACCAAGAATTTCTTAGAACGGATTGTGTTCATGATAAAACATGTGTTTGGTGTTTATTTTCTTGTCTAACATGCACAGATGTAAAAAGTACTAAACTACAGTAACAAACATTCTGTGATTTTGTCAGGTTGCAAATATTACTACAAACATTTGCAAGCCAAGAGTATTAAAATTGCTACAAAATAAAAATCAGACTTTTAGGAAGATTGACACACCTCTTGTCTGTACCAATTCTAGGGTTACCTGGGCAAAACTGCAAAGACATACAGCATCATCTTTGAATTATGCTAGTAATAAAGATACAAATTCTGCAGGGATCATGTGCATTTATTTTGGTAGACAGCACATGTAAGTCTGATATCACTACATTTTGTTGTTAATGTCTTAAATGCACACCATTACTGTTAGGCCATCTAAATTCAGGTAGCACCAGTGCAGTATCATATGTTGGGATTTCAAGCTGCTTTTGTGTATGAGAGGTTTTCCCCTCCCTTAAGGGGGAAGATGTTTTATTTACCCCCAGGTATATAATACATCTTCCATATACTTTTTTTCTTTTTTTGACTACTGTGGCATTGCAGGTCTAATAGTTGCCTGCCCATAAGGGCACCTCTGTTTTGTAAGGCAGAAGTGAAATATAGCAAGCAAAAAATTCTTATTATAACACTTCATTCTTTTTGTGGCTGGTTTCCAGTGTTAGCCTCTCAAGCAAAAACATATGGCCTATCTTTATATAGAGATTAAAAAAATCATTTAAGAACACAACCAAAGACATCTCTTCCCACTGACACTAAGATCACAGTTATCTGAATTTACTAGGCATGCTCCAGATTCTAACTTTATCATCTGTAAAATTTCCAAAATATACACAGGTCTTTTCCCCTTGTTCAGTGTTTCATACAGCAGTGTTATTGCTACTGAAGAAATCTGTGAAAGTCACATAAGGTCTTAGAAACTGGCTCCAAAGCATGGATAAGTCAGTATCACATACTTTTTTCTCCTTGAGTTTGTTTATACAGTTATAAACCTGCCAAACAAGCCTCATGAGTCCTTGCTGAAATGCCAAAGATATCATTAAAAACAAGAATTTTCTCCAAGTCTTTCATTAAAAACAAACGGAGGCATGTACAGTTCATCTAGTAAACAAAAGCCCAGTCACAAATGTATCTGACCCCACACAAATTCTGATCCTCTTAACTTACTGGGCAGATTGCAAGGCTCCCCCCATATGCCATGTATTTTTTGATTCCCTTCTCTCTCCTTCCAGAGATTCCCCAGTGATTCAGACTCCTTCCTATAAGCATTTAGCCATTACACAAACTAAACTACTAGGCATCACACAAGCTGCGTTTTTGAAGATTGGGTAAAGAATTTTAGTTTATAGCACTGGCTCTACCACTGACATCACATATCTCCCTTAGCAAGATAATTACTCCACATTTTTCAACCTGGGATGACTATGTGAAGAGAAACAGCCTCCTACATAGGAGAGTCCTGCTTATCGGGCAGTGTGACCACGTAAGATAAGGTGTTCACAGACATATTTCAAAATAAGCTTAATCAAGAACTGTGGAAGAATTCAGTATTCTAAATAAATCTTTTCATTTTTCTTTATAAAATGCTGGTAGTGCTATATATTTTCAAAAATGTCAAGAGGAATCCACAGTAAAATAAAACCTTTGTTTTACACAGAAAGGCAAATGCAAAATGAAACATGGGTATCCTCATTTTCTCCACAAGGAATTATCTAGACCTTATCAGCATAACACAGCATCCAAAGTAAGATTAATACTCAAATGTTCCAGTCCAAAATAGGAATGCATAAATAGTTTAAAATAGTTCTCCTGTTCTAGCTTAATTTCATTTTTTCCTTAAGTGATATCTCTAATGATTAGTTTATATAGGCAGCTTTTAGTCAGACAGCTGCTACCTGCTAACCGCATTAAAAAATAAGAGCACACATACAGACCTGACTTCACATTTAAATAGATGGAGCTCATTCTGTGATCAAACAACAGGTGAAAACATGGGGTGTAGCACAGTAAAAATATTTGGACTCGATTAATACTGGATAGTATTTGATCAATTTACATAACTGCAATCCTCAATGTACTCATCTGCCTGCAAGAGACCTGTGCCACGATACTCTGTAGTGCAGTAGTTGTAGCAACACTACACCTCGCTTACAATCCATGCTTGAGCATGGAAACAAATTTCTCCTTTGCTTTTGATTAGGCCTGGTGGGAAGATCACTTAGATAAGAACGAACATTAAGAAAATAATTTACTCCTTAGCAACATGAACTGGGATTTTAACTGGCATTTCAGTGATGGCAAGGAAGGCGAAAGGAAGCAGCTCTCAAAGTCATAGCTTCAAAACCAGTACTTGACAAAACAGTACATGACATTATACTACTTGATTCTGCTCTGTGTAAACCCAGTGTAGGTTTTGAATAATCCCCCTTACTCATCTGACAGCAGCAGTGTGAACAAAAAGAGTCAGATTCTGTTCATCTACTGTTTTCCAAGCATCCTCTTCTCAGAGCTAATGTGAAGCAGAATGGTTGGTATTACCCAGATTTTACTGATACATAAACTGAGATACAGTAGAGATCTTACTAAAAACTTGTTTCATCCTATACAACAAGTCAGAGCACATTATACAGCTGGTCTTAGACCACACTTTATTATCACCAGAATTAAAGGAACTTGAATTTCACAGCCCTATCTTGGGGCACTTCTCCCTGTTGTAGAGCAGCAGTTTCACAGCTCTAGTGCACATGGAAACATCCACTTCAGTTTCTACAGTATCCTCAGTGGCATCAAAATTCTCTCTTGAGCTAGTTTTGCATAGATAACCCTTGTGTGATAACATAATCTGGATTTATAAAATATATGTACCTAGATATCTTGAAATGTTCCATGTATTCCACATTTCTTGTCTTTAGTCTTAGAGTTAATAGCCCTCTCATTCTCACAGAGTAAAAATAACTCAAATATGCTCTAGTAGCAAGGTAAATTAAATACAAGATAAATAGGTTTGACTCTTGAAGCAGCATATTGTGCCTTGTATTCCCTCTGATTCATAATCCAATAATGTAAGACACTTTTGACAGTAGCTACATCAAAACTAGCACAGATCCCTTCATTCCATAAACATAAATGTCATATAATAGTTACAGTACTAAATAAAATGAAATTTTATGCATAATTTAGACCAACCTGCTGCCATGCAATCACTAATTCAGAACATACTGCCTGCAAGAAAAGAATAAATCTGTTCATTTAGTCTAAGACTACAGAATATTCTTACAGTGAATATGAAATAAATTAACAATTGCTCTTAAATTCATTTAACAGCTTAATTTTTTTTATAAATCACCCTTTTTCAATATATTGCATTAATTTATGTTGAATGATTGATATTCAGAAGATAAAAAACAATGACTATCACCTAAGTGTCACCATCTTTTGAACTTTGTTGTTTGCATATATGTACATCTATAGATTTTATACTTGTACGTAAACAGTACAACATGTATTTGCTAAATGGAATCTTTGTTAAAAGTCAAGAATACAAGTCAAGACTGTTATTGAGGGGGAAATATACAGGCTGTCATAGCCAAGTTAGCACCACACAACAGATACAGAAAAGATGCAGTTTGAGCAACAGTTTCTGCGATGGGCATCTGCCCTTCTTCCTGTCCAAAGTGCAGTATCCTTCTTCATTTTTCATTCCTTATGAGATCTCCTGCCTTTTCACAGTCATAACAGACATGGTGAAATGGTATTTCCCTACATTGTTTGCTTTCAATCTTGCATTAAAAAAAAAAGAGAAAAAACTATTCACTATATTAGACAGTGATTTCAAAATGAGTCATTATCTGTCACGCATCAGAAAATATTGTAAGATTAATTATGACATGTTCTAGCTAAAGTACTTGGCATCTTGCCTTCCACTAAATTTGTTTTCAGTTAGAATTCTTGAAAACAAGGACAAAACCCACTAGTTGGTGCTTAGATACTGGCTCCTATCACTTTTCTTAACACTGCTGGCTGTGTTCTCTCTCTCCCCTGTGGCATTATTAATATTTGCTCTTTAGGCTCTGCAAACTTTCCCACCAACATGTATTTACCCCTTCCCCCCCTCCCCCCCACAAAACAAAACAAAAAGCTCCTAGAACAAGCAAAACCAAGCAACCCCTCACTAAACAGGAAACCATTAACTAGCTTAAACAAAAACATACCTTGTACCATTTTGTAAGCAAAAGCTTAACAGAGCTGCATAACATCATCTTCTGGAAGTCTTGACTGTGAAGAAGAGGTGTGGAAGAGAGGAGGAATCTCAAATTCAAAAATTCAGGCTTTAAGACACATGGCTTTGCTTTAAGTTAAAAAGCTACTTAACTTGAAGCAAGCAAGCAGTCCAAACAACTGTAAACCCTATGTGCCTGATTCTACCTGCTTCATTACCTGCCTACAGCTAGGAAAAGCACCTATACCCGTAGAAACCATTTTTATGGGGGATGTGTCTTCACAAGGAAATTAGGCACATCTTCACCTGTGGTAACAAATGCATAGTAAATTCCTAAGGAAAACAAGGCCATTTGCAGCTGTCACACATTAGCAATTTGACACAGGAGCAAGTGATCTCCAAATTCATGCTGAAATCACAATCTGATTTATCTTCCTGACGCCTTTACCTCTTTCTGGAAATCTTAGTCATCATGTGCTAGCTGAACTGAATAGGGAACACCTTGATTCTTCCATGAAAACAAGATGTGTGAGATAGCTCATCTATTTACCTGACATCTAAATTAGGTCTCTTTTGAAAATGAAGAAGGCTAGTAATGATCACATTGAGAATAGTCTGGTCATCTTTATCATGGCAGTGTTACAGAAGAAGGATCTAGGTCAAACTGTTCGTATGCAAATCCCTGGCAATGTTTCCTTGGGGCATCAGGAGGTCCCTCCCAAATACTGGTCCCTTGTATTTGACCATTTGTTGCCAACTTTGCAAATTAGCCCAGATGTGTAGGGTTTGTTGTTGTTTTTTCAAATAAAAGAATGGTTCCTGGCAAGGAATCAGCAACTTAATATTACTGCAGTAATTTAATCTAAACAAGGGTTCAGGTGACTTATCCAAGTTTCCAAAGGAAGCATACACATGCAATGTTCCTAGAATCCTTTTCTTCTTTTTTCTTTTCTGTAAAGATAATTTCTTGTTTTATTACTTTAGAAAATGGTGGTTTGGCAGAATATTTTTGTTGATGGTGGTGGTTTTGGTTTGTTTTATTTTTGCATCTAGTGTTGCAGACTATCCTGAGTTCAGTAAAGGCCAGACTTTTCAGTTTTGCCTGTAGGTGAAACAGACTAGGTCAGCACTATGCCTTTGGCTTATCTCTTTTTTCTTTATATTTATTTACTAAATTAAAGTTCCTTGCCACTGCATGCATTCTGTTTGTAGTAATTACCTGGCGGTATAAGCTTACTTGCCTTAGTAACGAAAACCAGCCTAAGGTTTTCGTAATTATGTTTTGTGGAGTGGTGGTTGTGTGGAGTTGGTAACAGTATGAATCTGCTGCCTGGTCTCGTTCCTATCTGTAGTCTGAAACTATACTGTTTAGTAAATACTAATAAGTTCCCTTTTCTCTTCCAAGAATCTGACATGGAACGAAGCTAATTTCTCTGTTGCTTACAGATAATAAACTTTGCCCCGGTTCATGTCTTTAGTGTTGTTCTGACTAAAAAGAAGCAACCACACATACAAAATCATATGCAATAACTATTAAATGGATGTTTTGTGTGTAAGTTTAATTAACTTAGTTCAATAGCAAAGTTTATCTTCTAATGTCCAGCATATGTGTAGAGTATCCTCTTTATTTCCACTGCTATGTAGCATTAATCACATAAATAAGTCACTAATTTTATAAACAAGAGTAAATATGAATAAATAACAAGCAAAGAATGTAAGTAAATAGCAGCCCAAAACTAAAGTACAGAAGACAATAAGAACATGGGTTCAGAGTAATGCCAACATCCTAATCCCAAAACCCAAAGGAAGGGCCAAGGGAAAGACAAGTATAGTGCAAAACCAGATTATATTTCTCTTAATATTTTCCTGGCCTTAACTTCTTTCACTTTAGGGGATTTCCTGAACTTGATGTAGTTTGTCTGTTTAATAACCTCACTCAAGTTCTTGGACCACATTTCTAAGTATTTCTTCAGTTGTCTGCCTGAGTATGTGTTAAATTATTGCACATACAACACCCTTCAGCAAAAAGTTTCAAAGCTGTACTAGCCCACTGCATGAAGAACCACCTCCTTTTGATTGAGCTGAGCTTGATCCATATAGACTTCATTCATAGCGCCTAGTTCTTTGCAGTAAGACACAAAAATGTGAAACATCCCTCTTCAACCTTTCCAAGAAATTTATAAATCTGTAAAGCTGTACCATATGCCTATCCAGTCATCTCTTCTCCTGTCTAAAATCATTCATCATTACTCAGGCAAAAGCCATGCCACAACTTCTGTCTCATTGTAGGTAGAAGAGCAAGGGCAAAACAGCCACCAAAAGCTCATGTGCAGAGGAATAGCGCATGTGTCCTGCAGGTTAAAGGTGCTCTGGTTTGTTCATCCTTAGAGAAACATGCTGCAAAATTACAAAACGAAGTAATCACATTTCTATATGCAGAGCTGAACAAAGTTTAGAGATAAAAGCCCAAATGTGGAGATGAATTTGAATCCAACTGAACCTGCTCTGAAAATAGAGGAGAGCTGAGCAGGAAAAGGAGCTCAAAAGGCAAAGCAAATCTTTGCTTTCCTTCTGTTAATATTCAGACCTGGAGATGGACCTGAAGTTAAGTTTTTCTCAGTTCAACTTTCAAGTCAGATGCCAGGTCCCATCTAATCCATCACACTTAAAACAGATGAAAATTCCAAGCTAAGTCACTTTAACCATTAAAAATCAAATCATCTGCGCTTTGTCATCCCTTTGTCAACAACGGTATTAGATTGAGAAACTGCAATAGCTTCAAATCCAATATGCTTAATACTTATGTATTAAGGCAGCCAGCACAGAAGAAAATCTGATTGTATGATTCCCCAAAGCCCTTGCCAGCCTCAACGTATACCAGCCCAGTATATCTATCTATCAGTCGCTCTTACCACATATGCACAGAGAAATAGCCTCTTTGCAGGGGAAACAGACTCCAAATAGAACCCAGACATCTGGTAAGGGAAGGTCACAGCCAGAACTTACATTTCCACAGAGGTTTACAGTTTAGTCATAGCTAAAATATTGGAACTTACCTTAATCATTGACATTTTAGCAAGCATATTTCTAACCATTGTTGCATTCACCCACTAACAAATGTTCAGCACAGACTTCCTTGTGAAAATGGATTCTAGGAAAAAAAAAAAAAGGCCAATATTGGCAAGTCTTTTTAAATGAGCAGTTATGTAGACTACGGAACTCCTGAGGCACCTACAAAAAGAGATAAAATCTAACTTTTGGAATAAGAGCCTCTAGGAAAGTGTTTCAACAAAGCAACAGAGAAACATATGGAGTTGTTACAGGCATTCACAGAATAGAAGGGGACATGGTAATTACAGTGTCAGTCAAGGTTGGACATGATCAGAAACAGATGAAAGGGAAGGCAAACATCCAAGCAGAAAATACTAATTTGATAAAAGTGAAGGCTAAAAGGAGGCAAATACAAAGGGAATCTAGCTGGATGACAGCAAACATGAAGATTTTATTGTACAAAAATTTCTACAAAAGATCCTGGGAGTAATTAGGCTAACCACAGAGGGCACCCAAGGGAAGACTACTCTACTGAGACAAAAGTTAAATAACAGGATAACTTGGCAGTAGTCACAGAAACATGATGAAGCACTGCAGCAACTCGAAACAGTGCTTTGTTTTGTGCCACCGCTCCGAAACACACTGCAGTGCTTTCTGTCCAGGATATGCAGAACACACAACTTTCTCTCTCCTATCATCTGACTCTCTTATCATGTGCTCTATACTTCTTGTAGACTAATCTCACTGGCCTCTCACTGGCCTGATCATCATGCAGCTGGACATGTGAAGATAAATTAGGAATTTCGTTACTACAAGACATGAGAGACATTGTGAGCTCTCATTGAAACCAATACTTTTTTGAAGACCAAGATTTTGTTGACACTTGGAAAGCTGCTCCACAATTCTGTAAGTCCATTTTCTGTTAAACAACTCAGTACATTCTCTCACTGTTAACTTGAACAATTTATTTAAAAGAATGCAGGGATTGCTATGAGTTGCTAAACAGCTGTAAGTTAATTTTAAATGGATAAATATGTGATGTCATGGGAAGTGAAACAAACTCCTTCTAGGACTGGATAATGGTAATTCCCAAAATACTACTGAGATGCTGAAGTCAGTGCTTCTTAAGATGTCTGCACAACACAAATTCTCCTACAGCTGAGGAGTGCCTCACTGGGAAGTATTTATTTCTTTCCTGAGCTCTTCCTCATGAGCAGGACATGAAGAATGAGTCGATGCACACGACTATGACTCACAGTGCTATACAGAATTTACATGAGAGTAAGTGTCTACAGGTATAACGAAGTACTGTGTCAAAAGAATCAGCCAAACGGATTACGCCACACATTATCAAGACCAGCAGGATAATTTCAGGCTCAGTATTCACACCCAGACTGAGCCAGTGATAAAGACGGAGCTCCAGTGTGTTACGTGTTATCAATCTCTAACGCATGCAAGTATAATCAGCAGGTTGTCAGAAGTATGGCTCAGGCCCAATGATGAGGACATTATTTGACTGAGATATTTTTAATGGCAAGAGGCAGAGGGAATGTATTATGATTCTATCTCTTTAAATTAGTCATGTATAATCATCAGAAAACTCCCATTTGGGAGAGGTCTCTCACATGAGGCAGAAACTGGCTCAGCATCTGCAAGCCTGGATTATCTGTACAAGCCACTGCCAGGAAAAGTCACGTTAGAAGAGCTCCGGTTGAACGTTACGTTCTTAGCCTCGCTGCATTTCTAATGGTGCGACACCTCAGAAGCGCAGCTACAAGGCACGGAAACCTACAGCTCACAGCCTGTGGCCCATGAAGCTCTCTGACTGCAAGAAGCAGTGGACGGGCTACGGAGCAAGTGATAGTAGCTGAAGTAGGAGCAGATGCAAATGCACAGCAACCCAGTGATGTAGGTTCAAGGCTGCGATCTAAACTGGTATCACCATCAGGAGCTGTTCCTATACAACTTGCTCAGCATCAGAGAACTGACAAACTTCTGGTGCCTTCCCTTTACAATTACTTTTGACAGTGAAAGTGCAGTAGTGTAAATAAGATAAGCATTTAATCTATTATGGGTGCCTTAACTACACTTGCAATTTTTGCCAGGGGTTTTGGTCCTATTTTCTGAAAATAAAAACTTTTTATTTGATACATCATGAACTTCACCGAACTGCATTGTAATTGGTCCTGTAATACAGAGAAATGAGAAGACATTTTTACTTTATTCCTTTTATTTTTTACTTTTCAATGAAAAGAGGAGGAAGGGGAAGGTAAAACCTCTATTTCTTCAAGAAGTAAACTACTTCCTTGGTCTTGGTGAGATTTTCCATGCCAATAGAACACCTCACTAGTTTTACTAGCACCGAAGGATATTTGTAACTTGAGTACTTAGTACTTACTTACTTAGTAATAGTTCATTTTAACAGACTCCATTTCTCTAAACAGGTTGAATTTTTCCATCTTAGATAAAATTGTATAATTGGCTGGATTTCTCATTTACATATATCTTATTTAATAAACATAAATAATACCAATCCAAAAAGAACTCTGATAAGTTTTCTTCCTTGCCTAAAATAGGAATTCAGATTATTTTCTTTCCATAATCTAAAGAGACAAAGTGGACGACTAATATTTATACTATGTTTTGATTTTTATCATGTTGTCATCACTGTCTTAAACTAAACAAAACTGTTCAATTTCAGAGTAAGAGACTTGGTATATTTATTTTAAAGAATTAATGGGGCTTTTGAATTGCTTTTCAGAAGGCTAATGGGAGATACAAACATTAAATAAATATAATAAAACATCTGTCATCAAAACAAGAACAAGTTAAAAGAATAGTTTTGCACTGTATGTATTTATATAATTATATGTGGGAAAGATGTTAACTATTTAAAATAATAAATATCCCCATTATTTTACTGTCCTTCATAGTGTTTTATTTCTCTTCTATTTCCACATATTATTCATAGGCAATAGGGTTGTAATATTTATTCGTCTGTATTTCCTCTTCAGTGACACACTTTCAATACATCATAGCATGAGATATCAGCGCATTTTTAACCACTGAAGTGAAACAGAGGCCTACACTTTCGCAAGTACCATTGCTGAACCCCACACTAGCTTTAGTCAGATTCCATAAAGTATGTTCAGGAAAGCTGGTGTGGCCCATGGTACAAGATGATTAACAGAAACACTTTAAACAGCTATTCCTCATTTAGTATTTAGCTTTGGGTAGTTTAGGTATTTCATGTGCAGGTATCTTTGTTGTTGGCTGCATGTTTTGTGTGCAGGTGTGAAGTGGAAGTGTCCTGATATCACACTTGAAATGTAAGACTGAGTAGTGACAAAGGAAAAGTGACGGAGCCCATCACAGTTTGAAAACATTTCCGAATACTGTTTTCTGCTTTTTCTCCCTCTGCAAAGAGTCCTTTCAGCCCTGTTGATATCTGTTCATTATCAACTGCTATATGAAAGCCAAAAGGATTAGAAAGGGATGGTTCTGAAGGTCATTACATGTGTTTCGAGCTTTTCATAGATCATAGAATCATGAATGGTTCTAAAAGATCATCAAGATTATAACACATAAAGTCTGTTTCTACCTTAAGACAAAACCACAGCTATCAGGGTGGTGCCCTTCTTTAGTGCTGCAGCTCCCTCCCATAAGTGAGATTTATGATTTTCTCAGACTAATGGGTTACAAACCCACATCACCTATCTTACCATGGGCTTTTCAAGTGAGGGAACTCTCCACACCTCGTGGTTCAGATTTCCACTGAGAAGAAATAATTGAAGATTCACTGCAGCTGGAGCAGAGACATTTGCCCAAGAATTAATATTTTACAATAAATAATCTTCAGATAAAACGTATTAAATGGAGTAGTGGAGCAGAGACCACAAGCTAGGATTATTCTCCTTCTGGTTAGAGCCAAAACACGAAACATAACCATCAATATAACACTTGCTCACTTTCCCTGGTCTAATCAGAAATTAACATAAACTATTTGCTTTTTTTTTTACCTCACGTGACTGAAAGGGGGCACAACAAATGTGTCAAGCTTCTTTCCTACAAAAATAAGAAAATTTTTCAGGCAATTTAGTTACAGATTCTTCCATAAATAAGGTTTACATTAAGATAGCTTGTTTATGTCATATGAGCACAGTGATGCTTTTCTAAAGACACATAAAGAATGAAAGTTCAAGTGTTAAATATTGCGGCTTTGATAGGTTACATTCTCTACAATTTTAGATCCACACATTTTGTGATTTTGTGTCATCTTTCTTGGAAGGACTCTAGTCATTTAAGTATCTAGTAAATTACTTCTGATATATCGGGAGAGTACATAAACTTAGCGACAACTTCAACTCCAAACATATTACACCTAGCTTCACCTATTTCTCTTCTGTGTAAAATATTTACACATATATCTGCATCCAGGTAAATCAGTCACATCTTGTAGGAAATAATTGAAAACACAAAAAAATACTTGTTGTTAATTAACCCCAGGCAATTCTGTTATTGTTCATAACTTTTCCCTTACTCTTTCACATCTTTTCAATATTCATACAATATGCCAAAATATTGCCCAGTAAGTTTGTTTTAACTCCATACTAATTCATGCCTCACTCTATGTATATTGCCAGGTATTCAGAGCATGCTTCTCTATTTCCACCATCTTCATCATTATGCATAAGGCTAGATTAACTACAGATCAACATATGTGTACAAAAAAGGCATCAATTTAGAGACTGCAACTACAAATAATAGTATAATGAAGCCAGCAGATAAGTAGTACATGCTCAAATGTCTTCAACGTACATGAACAAGTTTCTACAAGAACATTTTCACTGAAACAAATACAAACTGCTTATATATTTAACTTCAAGCATGTGCCTAAGTGCACGCAAGATCTGGTCCCCAGAATATTTCAAGTAGCATCATGTGTTAAATGGGTGTTAAGAGGATCCCTTAGGTTTGTTCCTGAGGCAGAAAATGTTGTGACCTGTTAGGATTACTTGACAGGCAAGTCATGGTTTCCCAGTTTATAAATTAGACTGATTACAAAGTTATTTGAGATCTAAAGATAAAAGAAACAATATTCTGCTAATATTTGCATAGTACTTCAGACACTTGTAATGGGTATTTTACAAGAGTTTAATGTAAGAATCAAACTTTTGCTCAAAATGTATTGCAGCATATTGATTTTAAAAGTAATAACCATGTGAGCACTGTTCTTTTTAACCACAAGAGCTTAGGCCAAATTGAACTTGAAGAGGTATAAATCTGTAATCTCCTTACTGAAGTGAATGGAAGTGTTCCAGGCTTAAACTACTGCAAATAAAAACAGGGTTCGCTCCGTATCTGCAGCCACAATCAGACACGTTAAGGAGAAGATGAGGATTTACATACACGTACAAATATATATATTTATAATTTTCCTTTAGAAGGAAATACTTACGGCTGTGTCATGCTACCCTGCCAGCTGGGAGAGGACTGGCCATTTATTGTTATCCCTGCAAAATCAGGCCAGTGGCTTTGGCACCAGGGATGCCCGCAGGACTGAGTCACAGCTACAATACGCTGGGTGGGGTGGTAAAAGCCACGTGCTCCACCGTGACAATGTTTTCTATAATATTCCTTTCTTAGGGGAGAGCAAGGGGTTGAAAATGGAGAAATATCCCCCAGACGCTGTGGGGATCACACACACTCGCTCCCTCCCTACCCACAGCCGCCTTTATTCCCCTCCCGCCCGACAACGTCTGCCCAAGAGGAGCTACCTGCAGGGCCTCGGCCACGTCCAGCAGCCGTTAATGGCCGTTAACTGTCCGGTGGTGCCGTGGGGGCGCAGAAGGAGCCTTCCTCAAGAGGCCGTCACCAGCATCACAGAGCCGCGAGGCCGTTAGGTTTGGCATGGAAACGGTACCAAATGAGACAGAGGGAAACAACGGGACAGCTAGGAAATGTCTCTCACCTTGCATTTAATGCTTTACACTATTAGGTTAATTTCTTGTTCTTCCCAAGCCACTCAGCGACTGGTCATACTAATGATGCAGTGACGCACTTGGGACAGTGTCGCAGGAGGCCAGGGGACAGCGGGACGCTTTGTGGCACCTGCTTCTAGTGGCCTTTTTGCGACCTAAAAACCACTGCTGATCTGTCCCGAGCTGCCCTAGGCTGAAGAGTTTGCTGCCTGTTGTGAGGTTTTCAATGTGGTGCCGGCTGTTACCCTACGAAAGCCAAGCTCGTGGCGAGGCCGAACGCGTGTGTGTTTAAAATGCCCCGAAACGCTTGGCAAATCTGGTGTGCGTACCTGAGCGGTCCGTGCTGCATCCGCCTGCCTGCTTAAATCCATCTGTAACAGGAGACTGCTAAGTCGCCCTGTAAACACTGCTGCAAGCCCGAAAACAGCTTTTTTATACTTTTTTCCATCTTTTTTTTGTCTTTTCCCAGGGCTTAGCTAGCAGAAGGTGGGCTTGCAGAGACAGTATGCAGAGCAGCAGGCAGGTGTCAACATTGCAGCTTGTTCCTCCAGGCCGCGGAGATGAGCGGGAAGCGCACAGAAGTTCGTCTCCTCTCCCTGCCGTTTCCCTGGTTCGCACGGTTGGTCTGTATTGGTTTGGTATCCCGCACTGCCAACAAGCGCCTTTTAGCATTATACCTTGTGACAAATTACCTCGCAAATCAAGGGACAAATTATCCTGCAAATCAAGACACTCAGGAAGGAATTTAAGTTAGAGGCTTCCATTTTACTGGTTAGAGCCAAAACATGAAACATAACCCTTAATATAACACTTGTTCACTTTCTCTGGTCTAATCAGAAATTAACATAAACTATTTGCTTCTTTTTTGACCTCACATGACTGAAAGGGGGCACAACAAATGTGTCAAGCATCTTTCCTACAAGAATAAGAAAAATTTTTGGGCAATTTAGTTATAGATTCTTCCATAAATGAGGTGTACATTAAGATAGCTTGTTTATGTCATATGAGAACAGAAGTCAATTTCCACTGCATGTAGTCAACATGTCCCGAACTGAGGTCTACATGCCAAAGTTCAGACCTGATGCCCTTCAGCTTAAGAAAGGCAAAACACAGTGCACTTGTCAACTTCATTACAATGAAAAAAAAAAAAAAGAAATCTTCCTGATTCTTCCCGAAAATAGTTACTAGGAGATCAGTTCACACTCCAGCTCCGTGACACAGTCATGGTAAGCCAGTAGGCACCACAAAACGTGCTGGTTACTTCATGGACTGCCAGTGAGGGAAGAGAGCTGCTCAGCCAAGGCTGCCCAGCAGCAGCAGATCCTCCCTCCTCCTGCCCTAGCCTCCATTTCCTCAGGTTCCACTTGATTTCTCTTCTGCCCAGAATATCTCTCCTTGTTGCATTTTAAGGACAATGTTGGCTTTTAATCATTAAAGTAGTAAACTTTCCCACACATTCTTGATGCATGGTTAGGGCTGAATGTACTGCAGCAAACTGAAGCTACCTCTAGGCATGCATCTCTGTTTAAAGCAGTTAAAATTTTAAAAAGTGCAGCACTACAAGTAACTTCAAAGCAGCTTCAAGTGCAAATACTCCCCCCTAAAGTGAAGGCTGGGGAGGGTAACAGAGTGTTGCTTTGTTTAGGTCACCTGATGTTCGCCAGTCTGCAGCGGAGAAGAGAAAAACATGACCTACATGCAGTGCAATAGCTCATATTTGCTCCCTGTGTCCTCACAGAGGTCAAGGATCAGAGGAAAGCTACAACATAGAACTGAGATGAAATCAGGCGATCACACCTGCAGCAGGAGAAATGGCAACTTCAGGTCTTCCTTCCCCTCAGTAAATTCATGTCTGTGCCTATGTGCTCTAGTTGTTTGGGATCCCCTCAGGAGGTAAACATTCTTCTTCCAATTTACTGCTCAGCGACTGCTTATGCAAGGAGGACTGAGCAATCGGCATGGATTTTCACCTTCCATCTTTGCCATCTTTTTTTTTCTTTTATCCTCCCACTCTAGTTCTCAGTTTCTCTCTGTGAGAACCCAATTTGGTCAGGCATGATGAACTCAAGTATGTTTCAAGTCCTAAGGTTTTTCTTTTCAAAAGATTTCAGCTATCTTCTCTTTTGCTGTTTACTTTTCCTTTTTAAAAATATTTATAGAAGACTATCAAAACTGCTATCAACATGACTAATGAATTGCCACAAGTAAGTTGGACAATATATTTCTTACAATTTTTAATATGAAGTTCCATGGAAACAAGACTTACATGACTGTGGTGTGGGTATGTTTTTGTCTGGTTGTCAGGCTTTCCCAAAATAATTCTTGAACAGTTTAACAGATTTTAAACAAATCTGATAGAAGGGGGTAAGTGGTTTCCACAAAAATAAACGGCCAGGCAGAAAATAGAGACAATACACTGTTTCAGATTTTGAAAAAAAGATGCATAATCTGTTCACACATTATTAAACACTAATATGGGAAAAGAGATTTCAGAAAATACTCCTGTCAGAGGAAAAGTTTGGTCATTTCCAGAAACCAAAGGAAGGCAACTGTGAGGCCCTGATCTCTAAAAATACAGGCTAGTCCCTATGACCATGGATCTATCTGGTCCAAGAAACCACAATATTTTCAGAAGAAGGTAAAAATATCTAGTACTTTTGTGTGTGTGTGTGTGTGTGTGTGTGTGTGTGTGAAAACGAGCTTTTTGAAAGTAGTCCATTCGTGCTGAACGAATCAAGTATTATCAAGTATTTTTACTTGCTGATGCTTTTTAAAAAAATATGCTAATCCTGGTAAGAAACTAAATTTACTTTGCTTCTTCAACTGCTGTTTTATGCCCAATATAATACTTGCTAAACTGTAAATCACACAGAGTAAGGACACAATTCAATTTTGGAAGAGTGCTATTCATCTCTGAGTTACAAAAAAAATCCTGAGATTGTACTGTATATTAATTTAGGAAAAAAAAAAAAAAAAAAGGAGGAGAGGGGGTTAAACTTTTACTTTCTTCAAGAAAAGTATTTAGTTTCATCTATCTATACTTTTTTCAATAGACTTTATATCTTAGGAATGTTATATACCAAGTGCATGCCTGCCCCTATGTCTCAGTTTCCTGCAAAGGTATCTTAGAACAAACTCTTCAATAACCAGACTTATTTTTTCTCAGTATATAATACTGTTTGCATAACAGAGGCATTACCTACAAGGACTACACTGAAATACAGGTGAGTCTGTCTAACATTAGACTACTGCATAAAAAAGAGGTGCAAGTTCATAACCTCTAGTGTTCTTCTGCAGTGTAACTTGGGCAGAGCTCTAAATCTTTCATTAGTGACAGCCAAAAGTAAATAATCTATTGTAAGTGATGTAATTTTCAAAGCTTCTTTATTTTGTCTTCGTAAATGTCATAACAACACTTGATAGCTGCCTTTATGGCTGACACCTCACAGAATCCCTGCTGGCAAAAATAATTTACTCTCTTTAAAAATGGGCTCGTTTTCTATAAATATCAATGAAGACATGAGAAGATTCCCATGGATTCCAGTGAACTTAAGGTCAGGTCACCACAGTTAATGTGTTTTAAGACTTGTAGAAATTGTTAAGATAACGTAGTATAACTAAATGTGCAGGCAGATCAGTGGAAAATACAACTTAAAAATGAATCCTATAATGCTATCGAGATGGAGGAATTCAGTCAGTTAAAATTTAAGAACTTAATAGGAATATATGCTTGGAAGAAAGTCATTATACCTCAACCTGCGAATGCAGGTAACACAGTATGGCACTCATTCCATTAACTGTATTTATCATGAGAAAACTCGTGCTAGAGAAGTATCCATATGTGGATAAGCATTCTGCTGCTTTTGGGGTATCTATGCTCCCTCAGAAAGCAAATCCCTTTACTTCAGGTATACACTGGTTGTCTTTGGAGAACACTTTTAGCAATTAGCAATTTTCTTTTAATATCCAGCTCAAGATTATTCAGGGTCAACTTATATCTATTTGTTCTTGTGCCAACATTGTTCTTTAACTTAAACTGTTCTGTTC
This sequence comes from Nothocercus julius, assembly GCA_013398735.1. NCBI lineage: Eukaryota > Metazoa > Chordata > Aves > Tinamiformes > Tinamidae > Nothocercus > Nothocercus julius. Next base: position 6,554,359 of record VZSV01000028.1, on the reverse strand, counting down.
CCTTGTGATGTTTATCCCTGAGGAGAGCAATCTTATCCCCTCTCAGCCTTCCTTTTGCAAAGTTAAACACGTCACACCCTTCCACCCTCCTCTCATTAATCAGGTTCCCCATTCCTTCTGTTACCCTCGTGGCCTTCTCTGCACTGAAGTGAACTAGATTCACTTCAGAATGTGAACTAGATTCACTAGAAAATCTAAGACTAGATTTTCTTGCACATGTATGACCAGAGCTGTGACGCTTGCCAATGACTTCTCAAGGCCTGGTGCCATTGAACTTCTTCTTGGCTGTCCTCCTGTAATTCTGCAAGGAATATTTGCCTTTTTTCATGGCTGTATCCCATTTTCACTTTAGAGCTATCCTATGATCATCTAAGATGAGAGGTATTCCTCCTTCTTAACCATTTCTAAGAAGATGCAGTTACAGCAGACCTTTTTGCTATCAGCCCTAAATCACATCCTCCTAACCCGTGGTGGCATTTATCATATTTCTTCTGGACGAATTGAACAGTAGCAAGAGACAAACTTGCATGGGTAAAGAGCTGTTAAAGATGAAAGCCTGGAATGAAATTTCTAAATCTTCTAATTTAACCACAACAGGATTAAGGTTAATGCTTACTCATACAATAATAAACACTTAGAGGGAGAAAAAATAAACTTAGTAGCATCCAAGTGTCCAAGTGCAGAGAAAGAAAAACAAATATTGCAAGTCAATGCACAGTGGCAAGATTGTTATTTTTTTTTTTTTTTTTTTTTTCGCTAGTAAAATGGCTTAAGTTTGGTAGGGATTTTAGCAAACATTGAAATAGTGAATACAGTAAACTTACTAAAAATTCTCAGTGGTTCCATAGTTTGGAAATAAGGAAGAATTTTTTTTTTTTGAATTTGGAAGTAGGAGCAGTTAATAAAAGCAAGTTTATAAAAGGCTGTCTCATGATTAGTCTTGAAAATTGTCTTCAAAACTTGCTAACTACTCTCTCTCCCATCTCTTACATAAGCAATTGTACCCATGGAAAGTGCTGTCTGTCTATCCTTGCAATCTATTGCAATCTATTAATACTTAACTATTAGTATTAAGTACTGAACTGAAAAGGGAATGAAGGTGCCTCCTTTTTTATCATGAATGTCCCAACCACCAAATTAGAGTCACTCTTTTCCTTCTTATTTTTTTGCTTCTCAGTGTTTTTTTTCTCTGATTACCTCCAGATGGACACTAACACAAATAGCTAAAACAGCCATTCAGCACCCAAGTAGTCCGGGTTTTCTTTCAGGATGTAAGAGAAATGATTTCAAAATCTCTCAGCCTGAACAGAAAAGTAACCTCCCTGAGCTTATGCCTGAATACAGAAGCCACCCCAGAAAGGAATCCTGATCTTTCCCTGGTTTAGTGAACATACTTTTTTTTGTGTCCTTTGCTTTCTGACAAAATCTGAAAAAAAAAAACCTTCCTTTTGAACAAAGTGTTTGCCAAGGGACTCAAACTCACTTTACAGCAAACCAACAAAACATATTTCAATTCAGTAAAATCCATTTTTTTCTTTGAATTTTCTGGTTCAGCAGCCAAGACAGAGAACTTTTTTTTTTTTTTTTCCATATTTTAGTCACTGCAGCTTCTTGCCTCTGCATGTTTTGACTCTTTGAAAGAAACCTCAAGGTGTGCCAAGGGCTGAGGAACAGTGACTCTTTCAGCTGGAAGGAGTCACTGAGGTGTGGGGTAAAATGTCCCTTATGTTTTAGGTCCTTAAGTGTACAGCAGGGAAGAACCACTCTGTGATACCTTGTTTCTTACACCAAAGTGTTCACTGCTGCCACCAGAGAGTATTGGCCTTTTGATCTGATCAGGTGTGGAATTATATTATGGTATCACTTATGATCAAGTTATACCTGAGATACTGCCTTTAGCTCTCTCAAAATCTAAGTTGGTCAGCTAAAATTTACACAACAGCAGCAATTTAATTGTTGTTTCTTATACGTTCTGCAAATTCAAGGACAAAATACTACCAAATCAGGATGACAGTTTGTACCAGAGGAAGTTTACACTCGCATTTCCCATTTCAAATCCTGGGTGATTTCTTTTGCTCAGAAAAAGAAAAGCTATGGGATGGCATAGCTCACATCACAGAACGAAGAAACATTCAGCATTTATATCAGCCACAACCTCTGTGTTCAAAATGGCTTTTTGTACAAAGCCTTTTTGTTCAGAATTATCCCATCATTGCCTCTGGCTTCTTTAATATATAGTCTTTTACTCCTGTAAATCCTTTCCTCCTTTCAGCTTTACTCTGTGATGCTTTTAACCCAAAACTTGCAGGTCCATATGGAGCTACATATTTTTGAGCATCGGACATCCTCCCAAGATATACACGCTGATAACTTCCTTACAGGGATCAGTATTTTCTCATTTGAAATCTTTGTTTAGGTATGATTTCTCAAGCAATAAGAACAATGTTTTGAATACTAGACAGTTCCTGTTATTTTCTGTACAGTTCTGCAAGGTCTTGAAGGTTATCTGTCCTTTGTCCAAGCTTGAAGAATATGCTTCTCCAAGCAAACAGACTTGGCTGACTTGAAATAATTTCAGACTTTTTTTAAGAACTTAATATGATTTTTTTATTCTCTTTTTTTTTATTATTCTCTTTTTTATTCTCACCCACTGCATATTAAATCTGTATTCTCAACAAAGTTATGCCATCCCATCATAGTGGTGGCTAAATTTGTGTGACTAGAAAATTTAAATTCCATAAAGTAATCTCTTTTACAAGATTTTTTTCTTCAGGACAGATAATTTCTTTGGTTTGTATAAGAATTACGTAAGAATGAAGAACTCCTTTCAGTTATATGGTCATTTTGTACTTGCTTTTTATTTAAGGTTTACTTAAGATTTTGATCTGAAAAGTTTTATAACTATGGTTGTTATTTTCAAAATTAGGGAGTATACATGAATTGACGTTTACTTTGACTTGACAGCATGTAATTATGTGATGCAGTGTATATGATCCAATTATGTCACAAGTAGCCAAAGATTAGATATTCTGAAAGTGAGAGGAGAATAAATCTTTTCAAGCTGGTCAGCATGAAAAAGCTGAGCGTAGCTCTGTGTTGCTCAAAACACAACGAAAAATGTTCCAAATGGGATTGGTAGCCAAATTTAGAGTCTAATTCTGAAAGATGCAAAACCCCTGAGCTGGAAATATATTTTAAGTCCCTAGAAACCTGGGAAAATAATTGGAATATTCAGTCCAGTCCAGTACCCAGAACTTTTAAATTTACCAAAAGACAAAAGTGCTGAAGTAGCTTAATTCTGGTATACTAGATAAATGTCAAGGTTTTCCAACTCTGTTGATTTATTATTCCTTATATTATAAAAAAGGTAAAAATGGAGAGCCTTTTTAGTAAGCACAAAAATTAAAAGCTATTTAAGTGGGAGGGGTGAAAGGAAAATAATACAAAGAAATGGGGAATATGAAGCATAATATGAAACATGAGCACCTACAATTAGGAAAATGCATTTTGCCACCTGCTATTCCATATTATTTGCAATTAATCATGGAGGCTCAGGTCTTTCTTAGTCCCATATTTGCAATATGCTCTATTTACTTAAAAAAAAAAAAGAACTAAATCAAGGTATTAAATGAAACTATAACTGCTTCCATGTGAAACTTAAAATGGAGAAAGAAAACTCTTTCACTGAGTTATTCTGAGGTCTTCCCATAATCATGAAACTCGAGAACAATTATCTTTTCACAGTTCGTTCCCCTTCCTTCCTTCCTTCTCTTCCTCCCTCCCTGGTGTGGTCTACAGAAAGTCATTAATATTCTCTCCCACATGCCTTCTTCAGGAAGCAACTCAATTAAAGCCTGCCCAGATTCTCATCAATACACTGTAAATGTATATGACTATGCTACTTACAGGATGTTCTCATATACATACTCTGTAACAGAGGGATGAGTGACAGTCCCCTGCTAAATGTGTTCTTTCAACTACCAGTTATCAAGAGGACCTAAATAAATTGTAAATATTTCCCTCTCCTTTTCCTATTCCTCTACCTCTCCCGGCAGCAATCGTAGGCTGCTGAGAAGAGGTAAATGGCAAATTGTCCTCTGTTCTGTGCTGTAGCAGCAAAACTCATGGCTCTTGTAGCAGCAAAAATTCTTTTACTCATGTCCTTCACTTACTTCTTGTTATGATTCTGCCAAAGTGCTGATACATAATCAGCACATTAATTTCTGTGATGTTTGTTGGGATTTTGGCTTTTTTTTTTCCTTTGCCTTTTTGCTTCCTAATGAAAGCAAGGAAGCAGCAACTCATGCTGCTGCCCATCAGGATTCCATCTCCTGACTGCTCAGAAATGCCGGATTTCTAGAATAGCAAATTTTATGACTCAATCCTGGCTTTTAGAGAGACATCATCCACCTGGAAAATAGGTCTACATACATTTGAGGAAGCCTCTCCTTGGCCATGCTAAAAGTAATTGTTTTGCACTGCCTGTGCAGCTTTACTGTCAAGTTCAGAAATGTTTAGGAGAAGCTTCCAAGGCTCACTTGCCCACGACCAGGTATTTACCACCGACAGTAACGGAAGTAGGAGCATGTCGCTGCCTTTGTTACAACTGCACAAGCCAGCAAACTGTTCCTGTAGAACCTGTTCTGCTCACCATGTGTGTTGGTTTCATCCAAGAGGCAGTACCTCCATACACACAGTTGTCTGCGTGGTCTGCAATCAGGTGTCCCCTGCCAATGTCCACTCTGCAAGGCAGACACTACCTGTCACTGGAAACAGCAGCAGCCACAAAGCATCTGACATCTGTGCTATTCCCAAGAAGGCAGCATAACTGTGGCCAGCATCTACACATATTACATGGCAAAGTTCATGGCCCTGGGATGTTTGTGATCTTATTTTTGCTGCCTCTGAAAAGACTTGCTAAAGTGTGCTGAGCCACGCTGCTGGAATGAGCTGATGAAATCGTGGAAAGCAACAGTGTTATGTTCAGATTGCTAGCAGACACAGTGCCTGCCTCCCGTTCTCCTGACGTAACCTTCGGATTTGTTCTGTGATTGCTTTTAATGTGTTTAACCATGCCTTATGTCCCCCACCCTTTTGGGGTCACAGGCAAATCCATCTCCACAGCTGATAAATGGCAGTTGTGCCATTCAATAGTGTTAGATTCAAAAACTGATGGATTTTACCATTTACAAGTACACATGGTGCCTACTAATTTACATTTAGTAATATATCACCTGGTCTTATAGTAGGGAACTTCTCTACCTAGGTGCTGTGAAAATGAACCATTTTTGCAGAACTGAGAACAGATCACTGTTTCAAAATAAGCTTAGAAAATGGCCAGCAACTGTTGACTTTGGAGAAGTTACCTCAGGTGGTACTATACTCTTTGGAGATGTTCCTCTTCCATCACGACATTGACATCATCAAACCTATAAGCTGTGCTTCAGGGGCCTTGTCGGAGTTCATCTTAGGCTTATTCATATTCACCAATTTCTGGGATTTATGTTGCAAAACTCTGAGATTAGCTGTCCTACTTAGCAAGCTCCCAAAAACAAACTGTTTTTCCTTCTGGAGGAAGGCTTAGGAGAATACTGCCGTGAACAGCCTGTACTGCTGTTCCTAGAACCACAAACACAGCTTGTGGCTTTGGGAACTGTGAGGCTGCCAGATCAAGCAGCAATATTGCATTATCAGATGCAGTTCTTTCTTTCTTTGATGCTAAGACAATTAAGAATTCCCCATCCTCTTTTTCCTCCTTCAAAAAGTATATTTATATATGCAGCCAACCTGCTCTTCTAGGGAGCCCTGTGTAGGGACTGCTGCTTTTACTTCTTTTTTTCTCTCCCATACAAGACTGAAAACAGGTATAGATTCAAATGGACAGACTTCAACTACACCCACAGGCAGACTTCAAGTGTGACTTCAGTGTGCTACAGTGAGCCAAGGATATCGGCGCTGTGGACTCACATTATCAATGGGAATATGAAATAACATGTGACAGAAGTAGAATTTTCTGATGTCAAAACAAAACGAAATAGTAAAACCAAAATAGGCCACATTTTCCAATTAGTTCAAGCATGTTACTGGAAATTTTGCTGAAACCAATACAAATTCTGTGGCTTATCTATCTCCTATTATGATACTATGTTGTTAACATTTCAGAGCAAACTGAGGAGCTAAAATCTTGATAAAAACGCTGAGTAGTCACCTGATTTTAAACTTCCATATGAGAAAGAATCTATATTGCAACTATTGGCATACAGTCACAACAGCTAACTGAACTGCTAATAATAAATCCATTAAGCAAACGGAAATGAATAACACTCATATGTACCAGATGCTGTTCTTTAAAAAAACTTCCATCTTACAGATGTAATATCTTTCTGGAGTCATCCTGAGCTAATAATTCACTTCATACTGTGTAGTTGTAAACATCCTGGTGTGACAGGCAAAAAAAAATTAAACTATTTTTGATTTATCATTTAACTTTATTCCATTAGCATCAGTTGCTCAAAGGGGAGAGAGCATCAGGCTAAATCTGTAATTATTTCAAAATGGATTAAGAATTAATCATTAACATGATCTCAAACATTTTACCCTATCGTGATTTCATTAACTTCTTGTCTCAGCCTATGCATAGGTATGACACCTGCACATTCACAGATATGCTTTTTCATGTCAATTGAATTCTCAAATCTCAAGATTGTAAGGCTGTCAACAGATATGACAATTCTCATGACACAGAGAAACTCCTTCACTCACACAAAATCTCTCTGTTGCTTTAGAGCAGACCTGGGTCTCAGGGGAGAGAATTCACTGTTACAGAATCTGGTCTTCCAGAAGAGCCAGGGTTTCTTTCAAGTAATAACATATCTGTCAATGGATGTCTGAGATTTCCTGAAGCATCCAGAGTGGCTTGGGGTGACTTTAAGCAGCAGAAGCCTTTTCATTACCATCTCTGAACTGAAGAGAAGGATATAGTGTGGTTTAAAGACAACCTTAATTTATAAGTAGTAACTCTTTCTGGTCCTTTCTATCAACCATTTCTGGGGACCAGAAGATCTTACCAAAGCAGTCATCATTCAAAGCCAAGATACTGGCTTCTGTATTAATAGACATAAACAAAACCCGTGATATATTTTCTGTTGTCTCTGAACTAAAGGAGAACAAAAAGTCCTAAGGGGTAAATTTGCATTATACTGACTTGCTTATTTGCCAGTGTAAAAGACACTCTATCAACGTGCAAACTAAGTTCTTACACTTTAAATTTTATTTTTCTTTGGAAATTGGGAAGAAACAGTCATTTAGTTGCAACCTCACTCTCACAGAATACTCCATCTGTATCTTGCCTTCATGATTTACTAAACTGTGCTTACCACGTATTACGTGTGTATTTCCTTTTCTCATTTTTTATCTGTGTCTTTCTAGCTCTGGCTTTATTTTTTCTCCATTAATTCTGACTCCATGTCCCTTTCATAATGACAGTATTGAAAATTCAGTTTGAGTCTGTGATGAAAAAATGCTGTCTGAAAAACCAAAAGGGAACAGAAATTATTTCAAGGTAGGTTTTTAATAAGAATGACTTCCTCTTTTTTTCCTGAGAATATATTTTTTTTTTTACACACTAGGTCACAACTGTTTAAAGCCATGATAACTGACATCTAGGTCAAATGAACAACAAGCCCGTATTGTACTAGAACTGTACAGATCTTCCTCGTACTTTAGTTCTGCATTTATCCCTATTATTTCATTTTATGTTCTTCCTGAAAACTTTTAAAGCAATATCTAGATTAAATAATTAACCATCAGTTATTATGTTGTCTCAGTTCATGCTTTCCAGATTGTTTGCATTGCCCATATAGTGAGAAAACAGCTGTTACTTAGCTTAAATGCATCCTGATATTATATGTCTTAATTTAAAATCTTAAAAACAAACAATAGAAATACCTATTGGAGGCAGGACAGCTCAGACTACTAACTCTATTCAGTAGACCTAGAAGTAGGAAGGGGAGGATGGTGAGGCAGTTAGATCATTATCCAGAAATTGAATATTAATACTTTGCTTTCTCACAAACTTCTTGGGTGAACCTGTCAATTTATGCAACTATGTGAAATATTCTTTTAGTCCAATATACACAGGCGTACTTCAGGCTATTACTTACAATGTCCCCAGGAAGTGGCGACACAAACATCTGGTATCCCAAGACACATCTCTTTCTCTGACTTCATGAATCTTGGGTTCCTGCTTCCACCATGGCAGTTTCAAAACCAGGGCAGTTCTCTATACCCAAACAGTGCATTACCATGTAGTTTGACAGCTTCATGGTTAAGACCCTTTCTAGAGAGATGTGGTTTTCAGTTCATTCATATTGTGGGGAATCCTGTACCCCTTGACTCCATGTTCAACTTATATGCAGGTACTCCGCAGAAGAAAATGCAACTCATGCCTTCTAGCCTGTATGTTTAAAGAAAGTGCCTAAGACAACCACATTTTGTCTAAAGTTAACCATGGAGCAGGATACATAAAGACTTGGGCAGAGAAATGCCAGTTTTCAAGATGCACTTCATTTAAGTTTCAAATATGTACAAATCTTATTAATCCCAACAAGAGGACTGCCACTGAAGGGAAAAGCGGGACCTTATGTGTGAGTAGAGATTCACTGCCAAAAATGTACTCACTGAAAGAGCTTCTGAGAACCTGAGTTTTGGTTTTAGGTGCTTAAGGCCACCTAGGCTTCCACTTTGGGCTTTTTAATTCCTTTGTGGATCTTGGCTTGAAGTTGCCTGAGCCTTGATTTAATTTAGAGTAATTTTAATGGTACAATTACCTGGAGAGATCTACCATGGAAAAGTTACTACTGCTTTGATCACCATATTGTCTGCACTGAGTCATGCCAAAAGTTAGTAATGCCAGTAATACTGTATCAGCCATCACTAGGAATCCTTCCTCACAATTAGTAATGGCTGCAAGATGTAGGGCAAAAGGCTAGTATAGACACATCTCTGTTTGTTCAGGCTGATTATTTGCGTGATGTAAGGAAGCTATGAAATGGATTTATGCAATAAATTAAAGGTGTTAAGCAAAATGTTTTCCCAATTACTGATATTTTCTCCAACTTCGCTTGATTACTTTGGCCATCTCTGTTTCCAATTTGCCACTGTGTTAGCTCTGCTCAATTAATCATACAGCAAAGTGAATCAGCATGAAATAATTCATGTCTTAATTTCATTGGATTACGTTTAATCATTCAATATTTGATTTGTCTTGATTCCTAGATTCTTGGTGTATGATTCTGATTTTGCACAGGGTTACTCTCTTAAATTTTTGGAACTTTTTGCTGGCTGTTGAGACATCCTAACTTGACCTTTCTTTGCTCCAGATGCCAGATGTGGTTAGTAAATTTGAGCTAGAGCCCAGAAACTTAAAAAAAAAAAAAAAAAAAAAAAAAAAGGCCCAAACAGATCTGAAAAAGGAATCTACAGCTGTGCCAAGATCCACCCCCACTTTTCATGTGTAGAAGCAACTTTGAAGGCTTTGTGCAAACATATGCTCCATCCACAGGCACAAAGCTGTAAAAAAATGACCTCAGAATAAGTGCTAAAAGCAAACCTGAGGGATCCAGCTTAGTAGTACAGTTTGTACTTAGTAGTCACCTCTGAACACACACACACACACATTTGAGTTTTGTGTTCTAGATCTGGGAAGCCGTTCAAAAGAATACATTTCTACTCTACAGAAGCCTGACATGAATTAATACGGAAGAGTAAGCAGGTTTAGTAACCAGAAAGGTAAAAAGTCCAAAAATAAAATGAATAAATATATTCAGGAATAGACTATACCATAATAATAATAGTGTCATGCTATTCTGCTTCTCCTGTGTGACAAAAAAAAAAACAAAAAAAACATTCTTTTACCTAAACCAAGTAAGTCTCTGCCTCTACAGATGCAGATAATACTTCAGAATATTTTTAATGTCTTGCAACTTTGTAATTTGTGAAAATAACAAATTTATGAAATTCTGCTTCAAACACTGCTATTCTCTTCCTTACCTCCATCCCAAATATTGTTTGCCTATAGCGTTAAATCACATTGTAAACTCTTTGCTTGTATTATCTTTAGTGTGTAGGATCATGATCAGACCAGATTCCTAATGCTTCAAAGCATATGATGCATTTAGTATCTCAAACGCATCTGAAATTAGTCCAGAATCAAACAAAAACTCAGTTTATCAGTTTAATGTTAATCTCACTGATTCGAGGAGTAGCGGGAAACAAATATCCGCACTGCAAAAGTGAAAACAAATATCACATATTAGAATTTCTTTCTCCTGTAAACAGGATTTTTTTTTTTTTTTTTGAGGTATAGAATCAGATAAGTTCATTAAAGAGGCATTTGAGATACATACGTTTGCTTTTCTTGGCACTGAATTCTGTCAGCCCCACCTAATGTCACTTAAGCCAGGAAGAAACACTTAAACTCACTGTGTAAATATTGTTGCCTTTTTGCCAGGTTGTACCAGTTTGGGGAGTTTGTAAATGGCTAAATTATTTTTCAAATAGAAATTACTGACATGGAGAACAAGGCTATTTCTTAGGTTTATAAAGGCATATGTGCTATGTATTTATGGATGCACACATAAAAACATACTTTGATTACTGAATTCATATTGATATGGAGGGAAAGTCAGAAAACAGCATACCAACATTCTCAAAAATTCAAACAATCTTCAAAAATAATCTGTTTTCTCTTGAAAAAAATTCTGAGAGATGTGTGCCAATGACATACCTTAGAGATTATAGCACAGCCATTACTGAAAACATAACAGCTATACTCATTATAAATGAAAATACACAAATCCTGTCTTGGACCATAAGCAATGACCAGAGAAGAGCAGAACAGAAAATATATATGGTAGTACCTCCGCATTTTAATTTTCTACTTTCAGTGATGGTAACCTT